>JAODUD010000043.1:10977481-10988069 GCA_026784285.1 Stomatorhinus walkeri | reverse complement strand
CCCCCCCACAAAGCGGCTTTCATGCACCCCATCCTTCCACCCTCTGCGGGGTGATACTAGCAGGTCTCTCTTGCCTGTGGGTGGGTGGGGAGGATTTGGAAGCTCTGCTTAGTGTCCCTTCCAATGGGGGCGGACAATACCCGGGATGCTCATCACTACCAGCCAATGGGAACACCCGACCTCAGACTTCCCCTGTCACATGATGGGGAGGTGCAGTATGGTAAGCAAGCCAGTAATGCTGTATACTATATATATTCTAACAGTAGTCTAATATTATTACTAATATATCTCTAACTACAGTATAGTTTACTTGACAGGACTCATTGTAAATCTGCAAACCAACACCAAGCCAGCCGCCCCCAACCCTAACCCCAACCCCAAGATGAGCATATATAGCATATATTACAGACTAACTGGCAATTAGCGGCAAAATTGTGAAGCATCGCCATGATTTATGGTGCTATTTACACCATCAGAATAAAATATGTTCTGCTATGCTCTGCTTTGGTGTATATAGTTATGAGCAAAAGTTGTTTGAACTAAAACAATCTCATTAAGTATGATGAGAGTGTATTTACATATACAAATGAGAGGATATTTGAACGGATTCTGTACAGACACAGCTGGATGAGGATTAAAAATCATCCTCTACAGTAATTTCTGCCGAGGTAGAAGATCCCCATGACAAATTTTGCCCTGTGTAGAGACCTAAGGAAAGGACCTTCAATACAGAATCGTTGCTGAAAGTTCCGACAAGCTGAGCTCCAAGCAGGGGATCGATCTGCTTACCACAGATTTAAATCAGTCTGGGTGACTACTAAGCCCTTCTAATGACAGGATGAGCTTAATTAGCTTTAAATGTGGTTATTCACACACTGCCCAATTATAAAGACTCAGAAGAAGAAGATGGGAAGATTTGTTTCATGTTCTGGGGAAAGAGCCCTATCTGTAATGTAATATTCCCCACAAGCCATTGGAAAGGAGCGGTCCTTCTTTCTGGATAAGATCAGTCATCCCCAGGCCTTACCTGAAGGATGGAATCTAAGACAGGTTGCTACACCTGTCTCATTACTGCAGCGTTCTAAGTATCAGGATATACTTGTTGCCTGGTTACCCCCCCGCCCCCTTTATTAACAGGGTGCAATGGTGAAACCATCATCCCGTTTTGTTTTGGAGTGCGGCTGTATTTTGGTTGGGGCCTTTAGCGATGTGAGACATATCCGGACCCATGTGTCACATGAGCAGAGCTTCAAATGATAGATGGGACAATGGCTTAAGACCTAGCTAATCGCTCCCTAACAAGTTGCCCCACAGCTGTTCCTTAAAAACAAAGTGGCAGTGTTGCTACGTGGCCGTGCTTGTGTGCTAACAGTCGCAGCATTGCTGTGTGGCAGTGCTTGTTTGCTAGCCTTGTGTGCTAACAGACGCAGCATTGCTGTGTGGCAGTGTTTGTACGCGTAGGGTGACCAGATAATCCATGTCAGGGAGGACACTCTGGGCTAAGACAGTAATTGTAAATTACCGTTTCAATTAAAAGGACCTGGATTTCACTTGAGCACTGAGTTCTTGCTGTGTGCTGATTGGTCAGTCTCCTCTAATCATGCATGTGTCACTAATGCTAATGTGAAACAGCTGGATGAGTCTTTCAGTCAAGGAAACAAACCAGTCAAAGCGCAAGAAGAGCTGAACTATTTAGCCGAGAACAGGAGTCTTTCGGTTTGAAAGTAGTTTGTAAAACTCAAAGTGTCCTCCCTGACATGGATTATTTGGTTACCCTATGTGCGCTAGCCTCATTTGCTAACAGTCGCAGCCTAGCTGCATGGCGGTGTCCGTACGCTAGCCTCGTGTGCTAACAGTCGCAGCACAGCTGCATGGCGGTGTCCGTACGCTAGCCTCGTGTGCTAATAGTCGCAGCATAGCTGCATGGCGGTGTTCGTACGCTAGCCTCGTGTGCTAACAGTCGCAGCATAGCTGCATGGCGGTGTTCGTACGCTAGCCTCGTGTGCTAACAGTCGCAGCATAGCTGCATGGTGGTGTTCGTACGCTAGCCTCGTGTGCTAACAGTCGCAGCATTGCTGCATGGCGGTGTTCGTACGCTAGCCTCGTGTGCTAACAGTCGCAGCATTGCTGCATGGCGGTGTTCGTACTCTAGCCTCGTGTGCTAACAGTCGCAGCATAGCTGCATGGCGGTGTTCGTACACTAGCCTCGTGTGCTAACAGTCGCAGCATAGCTGCATGGCGGTGTTCGTACGCTAGCCTCGTGTGCTAACAGTCTCAGCATAGCTGCATGCCGGTGTTCGTACGCTAGCCTCGTGTGCTAACAGTCGCAGTATTGCTGCATGGCGGTGTTTGTGTTCTAGGAGGTGCAGGTTTGCAGTTTGGCGGCAGTTGTGTGCTAGCAATCACCATATTGCTACATGGCAGCGTTTGCGCATTAGCCCAACATGATGACCTTAACCCCTACCCAGCCATAACCTTACCCATAAGTAACCAAACTAAATGCGAGACCGTTGGCATTTTCAGTTTTTTGTTCGTATTCTCAGACCTCTGTGGGGACCTGAAAAATGGTCCCCACAATTTCAAAATAACGTTTTTATTATTATTTCTATGGAAAAAACCCTAACCCCCACCCAGCTCTAACCTTAACCGCAAGTAATCACTCAAAGTACGAGACTTTTGGCATTTTTAGTTCTTTGACTGCATTCACAGATTTTTATAAATGTGAGATCATCCAAATGGGGACCTGAAAAATGTCCCCCAAAGTAAGGAAATGTCAGGTTTTCCCATACTTTGGGGACATTTTGGTCCCCAAATGTGATCTATGCACCCCCCGCCCCCCAGACACACACACTGAACATGTTGTCTTCACTTTCACCACAGAATGAATCACCCTGGGTCCAGGATAAGTCCCCCTCCCCAGGGCTAAATTTAGATGAGGTGGGGACTCCTGGCTCAATATTTTTTGGGGGCCTACCTGCTGCATATAATGCTACTGTAACACCCAGAAAAAAAATTTTGGCGCCCCCCCAGGTCTCTGAGTCTTGGGCTATAGCCTAGGTTAGCCTGTGGATAAGTCTGGCCTTGTCCCTTATAGTGTGGCCCGAGAACCAGCTGGGCTTTCCGTGTGACGTCCCAGGACCTGCCCTTACCTGCCGGAGGTAAATAAAACAACGGGAGAGGAGTGGGGGGCCCCCGGCCGCACACTGAGCAAACGGCCGCCAGGTGTGCCCTCACAGCGGACGCTCCATCTGTGCTCCATCACGTACGAGGTGTTTGTCCAATCCGTCACCGTAATCTCTCGTCAAACAAGCACTGTGGCTGGGCTTCCCTACACCCCGCCTGCTCCGGGCCCTCGCCTCGCCGTCTCGCTCCGCTGTGTCAACGGTGCCCCACCCCTGAGTAAACCCAAAGTAAAATTATATTGCCGCCACACTCGAATAAATTATCCAGCCAGCTTGTTTGCCGGAGACTTCAAAGGGCATTTAAGGGGAAAAAAAACAGCTTCATCCTTTTCCAAACAGATCAGCTTCGACTTTTGGCAAATTTAGAGTCATTAATAGGACAGTGATCTGTTTATTTATAATTTACGGGATTACCAATTTCCTAGTGATGCTGGTTTAACTGGGATGTAGAAAGGATAAATTTGCATAAATAACACATGCCTCCGTGCACATCATGTCTAAGATTAAGTACAAAAACCTAGAAAGTGCACTACATACACAATTTTACGAGCTGAATCTTTGAATTCAGCAAATTTGGCAATATAGTCTATCAGACGCATTTCGTATCACAATAAATCGTGCTATACGTTTGCCATGTCACCTTAACATAAACACATGACCATGTAAAACACATGAAATTGCAGAAGCTGAATATATCATTTACACCATAAGCAACTGCTATAAATAAACACAAATGTATATTGCTTGAGTGTTTACTTCCTAAATTCAGCTCAGCGTCTAATAAAGTTATTATGCTCACATCTTAAAAATGCGGCTCATAAAAGATGCAGCTCTGTGTGCGAAAGGCTACATTTCGAGCAAACAGCTCTCGGTGCTCTGAAAATAGCACGGCATTGCGCAATCTGGTGAAAATCACAGGCAAACACAGGCTTAGCATGATAACCATCCAAAGACAAACAGTGAATTCCACCTAATGGACAAACTCCAGTAAGCCCAAGACTAAACACACACCCAGAGTTCAAATTAATTTCTCTGAGTGAAGCTGGGACTGGTGAAAGGGTCTGTTTGCTCACGTTGCTGGTGATAGTTTAAGAACTATCAGTACTGTCTCACTATTCTGCTGGAATGGAAAAGTCTCACCTGCTTTATCTTCTACTTCACAAGAAGTGGCAATAAACAAAACAACTAAAAATACTCTGCATATACTGGTGGAAAAGACTTGTTTTCCATGTGTTCATGAGGTAGAATCAAATTACTTATCGTATTTTAGCAGCAAAAAATGATTTTGCTGTAAATTTTGGTATTTTTTGGGCAGCACAGGAGGTCACATGGTTATCTCACTTCTGAAGGAGTGGGGGTTTGAATCCCGTGTGTGTGTGTGTGTGATGTTCACATGTCTGTCCTTGTCATGGTGATGCAGTAATTAGGTCTTATGTCTCCCTAGTCTGAGACCAAGGTTTGAGTCCCTGCCCGGGTTCTACGTGTGTGGCGTTTGAATGTTTTCCTCTGCATCCTAAAAATGTACTTGGTAAATCATAGTTGCTGTATTGTGTGAATGGTATGTGTGCCCCGTGATGGGTTGGGCATCATGCCGGAACCATCGCGTTCATTTCCATCAACATTATAGTTACCTCTTCAACTATTGATCCATCCCTCTATCCGTCCATCCACCTTTCTAACCACTTATCATGGGCAGGGTTGCAGAGGGAGAAGACTGGGGTCTATCCATGAAACCCAGAGCATGAGGTTGAGGGACACCCTGAACAGGACGCCATTCCATCATTGGGCACGTACATACACACTAGAGTCACAGCTAAAGGCAATGTAGAGATGCGCATTAGCCTCAGTGCAGGGTATTGGTTAGACTTCTTGACTGCGACAGAAATTGAATATCTTGCTCCAAAATTTACATTTAATACCTATCCATTCATCCATCTTCCAACCACTGATCCAGTGGTAGGTCACGGTAACAGATAATATCGATCTGACCCGCTTTATGCTCTGCATAAAACACTAGTGATAGCTTATGTCTATAATGGGTTCTGTCTGGAAACATCATAGGGAACTCCTAAATGCTGTTATTCATTCATTTTCTTTTCAGGGGAAGACAGGGACACGTTTTGGTTGCTAGAAAGCCATTACATCCAAAGCATGGTTAGGCTTAGGACACTCTGCATGTAACACTTTTCTCAGGGTCTTCAGCAGCGTTCACAGGACACTGTACATGCAGCTTTTTAAAATAAATTTCAAGACACGCAAAGCATATCGCAGAGGAGCCACTTCAACCACTACGACCACCGTGTAGCCCCCAGCCGGATGACACGACGGCAGCCATCCTGTGCCATAGGATGACCTGGTGACACAGGATTGGTGAATATCAGAACAGGAATTCAGATTTAAATTTAGGCAGAACAGCGTCACTGTTGAGGTCAGACCCCGGCAGCTGCACTTTATCTGCATCTATGTTCTGTCTCCTGTCGGATGTTTTTTTCCCCCGGCTTGTCGAGCGGCCCGCATGGAAGGGTAGGAACGTGGGCAAGGAGGGGGGAAGAGGGGGTAGGTGCACTTAGGGTAGTCTAGACAGCACAGAGCAGCAGGACTGGTTGAGTCAGTCTGCCGCTTTGCCTTCAGCCAGGCCCTGAGGATAGAAACAAGAGGAAGACCCACAAACGGCGGCCATGGCGAATGTCTTCTCGCTTGCCGTCTGTTTATCCGCAGACCGTCGTGCCCCGGTACTGACTGATGATACAAGGGCACTGACACGGGACACAGACTTCTTCCGATTTATTCTGAGCGAGTCCCATCTGAAAGGAGAATCTCGGTCCATCCCATTTTCAGATTTTGAGGGGCTTCCTTTTGTGCCCGAGATAATTGCCTGGTCTTCTCCATTCGGCGTTGACAGTGACAGGAACCGAGCGACAGAACAGAACAGAACAGAGCTGAATCTCATCCCGCCCACGGAACCAGGACTCCATGGTTTGGGCACAGATGGAGAAACAAGCTCCCTTCTGTGGTTAAATGTGAAGAGCTGTAAAAAGCCGAAGCTGAACGCGACTGTACGTCTATTCAGAGCCGCCGATTGGGCAGAGACAGCAGGAAAGAAAGAGCTCACTATTCAAGTCGCTGAGTCCTTCTGTCATGAGAGGCCGTTGGTTTTTCAGCCACACCAGGATAAAATTAAATCCAACTTAAGGGCTTGTATTTTCGGAATTGAAATTACGGAATTGACCATAACGGCTTCAGTCTTTGCTAAGTGTAATTCTTAAGGAGCTTTGAAAGGAGGGAGCTCAAATAATCACAGACACGTCCTTAGAGAGGAATTCTGGGAATGTATTTCAAATGTTTGAAGAACACAGTCTTACAGTTCCAATCCAAATATGTTAAGGGCACATTTCTGTTACTGATATGAAGAATAATTGGGAATTGCTGTAGTCTTGGTTCTCGGATATAAGGATTCACTAATCCTTCTTTCTTCGACAAAGCAGGAAGTCAGCTGACAAACTCCTCCGCTTCGTTTTCACTTTGGTTGCTTGGATGCGTGTGAAAAACAGCCCCGTCTGCTTTGACGTCACATGGCCCGTGTAAGTTGTTATGGGTTACCAATGGCAACCGATCGCTAAAAGGTCTCAGTGGGAAATTGGGCTCTTTCAGGGGTCCTTGGGATAGATTCCCGGGCACAGTGTCCGCTCAGGTTCCTGAACCCCTAATTAAGCAGCTGACACGTTTCCTCACCGGGAGCCAATCAGAAGCACATGGGCGTGGCAGCACAAACAGGCCCTGAGTCCCGCGGTGGAGACTTTAGCGTAGCACCAAGGTGCAAGTGTATGTGTTACTGTGTGTCTGTGTTTATATCAGGATGCATGTATTTATAACAGCTAAAAACAAGAATAAGGGTGGTCTTGAGACCTACGGTTCAAATAAGCGGAGTTGGCATGTCCTCCCCAAGTGCCCCCCCGTGTTCTCTATGCTGCAGAATCACCATAAATTGACTGTGGAACACGGACTACCATAGACTAAAGGGGTTTTGGGTAGGCTGTACAGATTGGTAAGCGACAAATATTTAAAAAACATTGCGGCTAAGGGATCACTTTGATCTATGGCAAAGGTGCAGTGTTTGCTGAAAATTTGGGCTGATAAGAATATCCCGGAACATCTGGATGTAACACGCAAAAACTCTGAGACATTCGGTAAATTGCAGGACTATCTTATATGTGCAGCACGATTAAATGAAAATCACTGTGCCGCCTTGATAAATGTACAGGAAGGCTGCGATCGAGTCATCGCACCCAAAATGACTCCAAATAAGCCACAAAATGAGGACATTATTCCAGAAGTGCCATGCAAAAGCGCTTTTCTTCCTGTGTTTTCTTCAGCACAAAAAGTCGCAAGTGGCCCATTTCAGCAATTTTTTTGGAGCTGAAAGAGGAAGGAGAATTAAAAATTAAGGGAATTAAAAATGATGGAACATCAATAATATAGTAATCAAAGCGTGGGGTGTTGGTAGTAAAACTTACCAATCAAAGTGGAGGGCAGGAGTGCCGTCGGTAAAATTTGGCAACTGGGGGGAGGGGGATATTGTGCCGTGGATCAACTGGCCAAATTTTATAAGTTTATCTGTCGATTGTTTTGTATGGTTAGTCTTGAATTTTTGCACATGCTGAATTAATTGTGTTTAGACGTGGGAGACGTAATGTTACAGTCTTGTATCTTTGCACCATTTTCTTCTTCTGCTACGCTGCTTTGTGCTGGTTTACTTAGCAATGAAACAACCGGTACAATCCAGCATTAGAAAGCTGGGTAGCGAAGTCTCAAAGTCGGAATAGTCCTTTACAGCTGGGATGGAGGGGGGCAAATTTATCTATCCTGAAAACTATTGTTAAAAATGCAAATAACAGACATTATTATAATTTAAATGATCGTATTATGTTATGTCCTTAAACTTTATGAGGCCTCTCATGGACCCAAGGTGGTTGCCTACCTCGACTAATGGTAAAGTCCGCCACTGCTGAGGGGATAAACCTGCCTTCAAGTCAGTCGGAAAAATCATAAACAAATTGTCTCGATATTTAATATGTTGCTGGCCAGCTACCTGCTGTTTAACAAGGGATTACGAAAAGTTCAGGTAACGCTACAAATGCGCTTTGGCGTTGGAAGAAGGGAAAATACTGTAGCTCTCTTCCCTAACCCTAACCCTAACCTCCATTTTGTTCCGACTTACAAGCTCCCTAATCGGATCTTCCAAGTTGGACTTGAAGGCAGCATAATTAGGACCATGCAAAAAAGAAAAGCTCCACCTGTGAATGGTCACACCCCCAACAAGCTTCACTTTCACAGACAGATAATCGCCAGCGATCACCCCCACCTGATACTAAATGGAACATTCCACTTATCTGATGGCTTTTAATGGTAATGTAATACCTGGTAAGTTACTTGTACTTTTGTGACCGTAGCTAAGTTGCGAATTCTCATCTCATTTTGAGTTGTGGTCCGAGAGTTTTGCTCTTGATTTTTGATCCTCCTCCGCATGACCCTTTACTGAATTTCCCCAGCAGCGCCCCCCCCCCCTTTTTTTATCTCCATGACAAACAGGAAGCAGCATGATACTTAAACAGTTAAGAGTCTCAAACTCCCTGGTAAGGTATTTGCTGCTGTCCCAACAAGCTGCACTGGTGTGTAACTGGGTTTAGATCTCCTTGATGTCTTGGGTATAACCGGGGGTGCAGTAGGGGCATGGGCACCTTGGCGGATTCAGTTGGCCCAGCACTCTAAAGGGGCCCTTGAATATGTAAAACTATATTTAAAATTGGGGGGGGGGGGCAAGGTGACATTTTTGTCAGGGGACCTAGAATTCCTAGTTATATTCCGGGGTGTAACTGTGAACTGCGTAGCTGAATCTGACAAGGGGAATCATCTTAGTAAAAGTTTTGTGGCATCGATGCCTGTATTGTGGTAATGAGCTTCAGACCTTTATCTCTGAGGTTGGGGGAGGTGGGGGAGGGGGGTGCACAAAAATACCCAGACAGCTTCCCATTGTTTTAAATGCGACCCTTCTCTGTCAGTGCAGGGGGTAATGGAGCATGACAGTTTCATGTTTTTTTGTGTGACCTTTAACCCCTGTATGGGTATGCTGGGAATCTCACTGAAAAGCTGCAGAGGTCACATGTTTTTTTTTTAACGCAGACCTGCTTAAGGACTGTCTAGAGACAGCTTGCAAAATTTGTCGATGAGAGTTTGGTAAAAGCGGATCAGATGTTCAGCAAACGAGATCACAGCTAATGTGCCAGCAATTACCATCCCAGCTTCTAATGCCTCGGTAATAGATATTGTATATCTGGGGAAATGGTAGCTCGATGATAAGTTTTCTCTTTCTCTGTGCAAAAGAAAAAAACTGTAAGGAGTAAAAAAAACAAGTTAGTGGCATAGAGGGTGAGAAAAAAAAACAGTGGCACTGAAAGGGCCAGCAATTAAAATTCAAAACCCCTAACGACAAAATCCCTTGTAGCATTGCCCCCCCCCCCACGGTACAGCCAATTTCCCACAGCCATACAAGTTATAATTATCCTTATGTTAATCGCTGCAGAATGACTACAAGGGATTGGCCTTTTCCTCTTTTTTAATTCTGGAAGAGATCTTATCTGCGTGACAGGTTCTGTCAGAGCAGAGTTCCTGACCTCAGAAGAGGATGTTTTTCTCAAAAGTAATTTGCCGGAATCTGGAATAGAAGTATTGCCTCTTGGCAGGACGATCACGGAACACCGTAGGCTAATCCGGAGCGCCGAGGCTGCGGCATGGGCCCCAATGCCCAGCCCAATTAGACAAGCACAGGAACATGGGAGCAGTGGCAGCGGGAACATGACTACATTGAAAAAACGTGGAAACTTCATATCCCTGGGTACAGACAGCGCTCAGAAATTGGTGGTGCTAAACTTCTCCGGTTTTGCGCAGTGTTTGTGTTGAAGCAGGAGGTGCCTGTCATTGGGATGATACCTCGTTCCAAATTAGGTGAAGCTCAGCAAACAGAAAATATGTTAAAACTCATCTGGCAGCATCTGGAACAGAGGTGTCGCCATCTGGAGGGATGCTGGGGAGACAGCAGTCCGACGTGTTTTGTGGGTACCTGATTCTGCGCAGCGGCTGTGTTTTTTCCAGGAGTCTCAGAGCAGCACAGCCGGCGAAGCTTGGGTTCGGGCTGCACGATTACGCAGGCAGCGCCCGGCCCGGCTCGCGTGGCGCAGATGACGCAGCCAGGCAGATGAGACGGGCGGGTCCACAGCGGTAACGAGGCCCTGGCCGTGGGGCGACAGCTTGTGACCACGAGGCAATGGAACAGAAGGGGGGGGGGGGCATTGCTGCGGCGACACGAGGGAGCGGGCAGTGATGACCCGAGACAGCTCTCTGCTGGGGGG
>JAODUD010000043.1:10933288-10944359 GCA_026784285.1 Stomatorhinus walkeri | reverse complement strand
TCTGAGCTATTAAGTTCTCCCCAAGCGAGCTTGATGGACCGAATGGCCTCCTCTCGTTTGTATAGTTCTTATGTTCTGATGTTCTGATGTTCTGATATTCTGATGTTCTGATGTTCTGATGTTCTGATGTTTTGATGTTCTGCATCATCATTTGCCACATCTGTACTATGGAAACCGGGTTTGAGCTTTAAAACTGCCAATTAGTGTTTCTATTAAATAAAAATTCATGACATTAATAATTACTTTACTAAACATCACGAATAAAGACGTCTTTCGTTAATCAGTAAGCAAATGTCGAGGTACACAGTATTTTATTACAGGCGTTCTTCAATCAGTACTGAGTAAACACAAAAAGGTTCACATCTATACACCCACCTTCCAACCTCTTATCTTGACTAGAGATGTGTAGGGGCCCTGAAGTCTGTCCCAGGCAGCATTGGGTACAAGACTGGGGTACAGCCTGGGCAGGATGCCAGTCCATCACCCATCACAGGATACATGCACAATTATACATACATACTTAATTATGCATAAGAGGAGCCAATTAACCTAAACACATGTCTTTAGATTACAGAAGGAAACCAGAGTACCTGAAGGAAACGCACCAAACCAAACCCAACTCTCTCTCTCTCTCTCTCTCTCTCTCTCTCTCCCTCTCTCTCTCATGGCAGGATTTGAGCCCCCAGAAGGTGTGAGGTGACAGTGCTACCAAACAGGCACTGTGCAACCTAAACTCATGCCTTTTTTTTTTCTATCATCATCTCCACGTCTTCTTTTACAGTAATCTTGTTTACGTGTGAATTTTCATTTATGAATCAACATTCTTTCGGTGGGGGAGGGGGTTGAGCTGCACTTCAACTGCAGTCGTTTATCACGTCGCAGAAGATGTCTGGGGGAAAGAAAAAAGAAAAAAAACAAGAAACACAGTATAATCTTTCCAAACTGGTCGCGAAAGGTAATTTAAAGGTTTAAAATACCTGTCATGTCAAATTTAATTTTATCGTAATTAACTAAGTGGCTCCGAGCGATCTGGAATCATGTCATAATAACAGTTTTAACTTGCGGACAACTCTCCTGCGAATACCTCCCTTTTGGGCAGGGGCTTTCTGGGAGGACGGCGGAGCAAAATACGGAAGTGCGCTCAATGGAGACACGCTCCTGTGCGGCGACATAATGCAAGGACGGGGTGCAGCAAACGCGAATGGGTTTTTTTTGACTCCGGAATTGAATATCAAGCTTTGCTTGTCTGTTACGTTCCTGTCAATATACGGGGTGGGGCTGGGAGGGGGGACAAAAATAAAAAGTAGTGCAGGGAGGAAGAAAAGCACCAAAACACAGCTAGACAGCCAAAAGGGGACTAGTCAGACACAGTCACAATTATTTGGAGATTCAAATGTAAAATTACTGTCAGGGAGGATGATGTGGGATTGTAACTGTGGCAATCTGTGTCAAAACAGACTTGAAAGAACGATGGAGAGGGAAAAAAACAGCACCTCCGTCCCTTTCACATCGGCAGCTCCAGTCAAACTCTGGTTTGCTCGAAAAGGTGCTTCGGGCTGACAGAAGCGGCTTTATGTTCTGGCACAGAGCCGTCACACGATGGACACTGGTGAAATTTAACTGGGCTGGGGCAACAGCCGCCAATTTATGCAAACAGCGGTACTTACCAGATATTGGCATATTCCAGGTGGAATGTTTGACTTCTGCTCTTCCGGGACCAGTTTCAGACGTACTGGAAGGAATCCATGTGGAAACGTTTGAAAATGCAAAAATCATGGGAGAGGACAAGGCAACCAGATTTTTCTCTAGTGTCAAATTTATGTTGTCATAGCAAACCTGCCAATTTACCAAGTAATAACTCCAGGTCATAAGTAATTGTTGGCATCATCCACAGCATGCCAGGACACTACAGAGGAACCTCTGGGATGAAAGTAAACCCAGGTCTGTTGTTCCTGTCTCTATGAAGGTTTTCAGTTTAAGTTTGTACAACAAGGGGTGTGGAGGATGCATGTATATTTCATAGACACTTTTATCCAGAATGATAGAAATGATTTTTTTGAGGAAGCAGGCTTAGGTAACTCCAGGAGCAATTGGGAAGGATTAAAGGCCACACTCAAAGACCCATCAGGCAAACCACTCTGCTGATCTAGGGATTCAAACCAGCAACCCGCCGATCAAAGGCTCAGTTCACTAACCCATTGAACCACACATACCTCAGCAAACACCCATGTAATGATTTCTCTCTGTTCTCTTCAGAATTTATCTTTGACTGTAAATCTAAGAACATGAAGAAAACAAGGTGCTGAGAACTATTACATACATACATATACACGTGACCTAACATGAGATGGCAAAAGGTCACAACATGTGCTAAAGGGCTTCTGAAAGTGCTCCTGGTGAATATTTGTGAGGTGAGTATTCCGGAGAAACATCTACACCCTCGGATTAAGCAAATCACTCCTGGTCCTTTGCTAAGCTGTGACACCGGTTTCTTCTTGCCATTGAGGAATGACTCTGATGGGTCTGATATGACGGACAGCACTCTTCATAGCCCTGTTGGAATCAGCCAGCCTTCTGGTATGATTCCATTCCGTAAAATGAGTCTTGGGTTCAGAGGAATTACATTTAGACTCATCAAAGGCAAAAGGTAGTGGGGGCCCAAGGTGAATATATATTGGAATCTACACACCTTCTCTATTCAGATGTGTTTCAACAAGATCAAGCAGATCTTGATTTACAGGAGTTACAGTAACTCTTAAACATGATGTAACCCTAATAGACTCATACCTAGTTGCCTGGACATCCCTCATGAGACTTCTGGGCAGTGTTGCAGAAGATCATATCTGCACAGGCTAGGCAGCGATCACTGGGGCTCCGAGACATGTTACATCTTCTGTCCATTCTCCAGCTTTTCTGTTATGGATTGATGGCCGCATTAGAGAAAACTGACAAATGACAAGACAGGGTTCAGATTCTTTTCAAGGCGGTAAAAAAAAGCTAAGAAAAACAAATATTTCTCATATGGACTGACAGACACAGGCATGGAAATTTGGTGTAGTATTTCATTGTACCTGCATCGTCAAAGACAAATATGACATGATTTGTTGTTTAATGACATCACCATTGTACCAATAGTTATTCCAAAGCCCTGGTATCATTTCTTACTTTGTTAACGTCACTGGAGTTATCTGTGCTTTCCTGTTTGGTTTTGACTTATATTGCTTGCAGACATTATAGAAGGTAGCAACCTTGCTGCTTCCTTCTTAACGTGTTGCATTGCGAATCTTTTTATTTGCAGTTTGTTTGTGAACAGTTTTTTTGCTTTTATATGGTGTGTCTTTTTCTATATTTTTAAATTGGATTAATATTATGTTGACGCCTGCACCAAGACAAATTCATTGCACAGCTGGTACTTGGCGAATAAACATTCTGATTCTAATTCTAAAACAAACCAAACCACAATTTCATTGTATTACAAAGTATTACAAAGCATTATCAGTGGTTTTTCAAAAAAATATGATTACAACATAAACAAAAAAGAAGGTGATGTAGACTTCCAGCAAAATGTCAACTTGTCTTGTTCCAAAATATCACTTACCCATAACATTAAATTTGAGAACAAAAAACAGTGTTAAACTTTAAAGACATATTGACATTTTACTAAACTTACAGTCTCCAGCTGAGATTTATTTGTTTGACAGAGGATTTTAACCCCGACGTCACCATAGTGCACTGAGTGTCAGTCTGGCCAAACCTGTTTACATATTTCATTCACGCTTCATAGGTTATGAGTCATCCTTGGAGGCAGAGAGCAGATGGACTCGCATACATAACTTCGGCCTGTAATCCTTTACCGGTTACTAATCCAGTTCTTTAACGGCAACGCCACCTGCTGCCGGGGTGTGTTATCGGCTGTGCTGCTCATTTTGTTAGCTGGAAAGGTGACTTTTCACAGCAGTTTTGGGCAGAGAACCAACAGACCTTTTACTCCGCCAAAAGAACACCCAAACTAAACTCTCGCACCCGCCTTTCAATCCCCCTCTCTGGCTGGGAGAAACTTCGCGGCTGCAAACTAAATTTGACGATAAACACATCAAATGCCTATTTGATTGCTTCAGATGGAGATCGGATTTAATTTGAATTAAATTGGTCTTTTAGACACCCCCCCCCCCCCCGACTGACTCACTCCATAACGGCGAAGAAGTGCCGTTTAATTTGTAAATACACAATGGCTCTTTGTTATGTCTTTGTTTCTATTGTTGCACTTGACTTTGGGAAGCCAGAGTAAATCTTGACAAAAACGCATTATTAATCATTAGCAGCCTACGTTTATATCATATGAAATAATAGAGTGTCATATAGTGCCATTTTCATCATTCCAAACTTGACTGAATAACTACCACATGTCAATGTCATGGTTAAAGCACCACTGCATGATATCTTTGTCATTAAAATGAGGAAAACAAATGTGCTTAAAGACAACCGGCGTGCTACGTAGTCATAACAACACTTATTCGCATTAAGGCTGGGACCCAAAGCTATAATTTACATTAAAATTAATTACCTCGAACAATTAAACGATTTCAGAGTAACCGTGCAAAGACTCAAAAGGCACTGGACGCGGTAAAAGAAAAGTTTGATATTTCGCCCAGCGGAATATATATCTGTTTTTTTTTTTAGGTCTGCGATGGCAGTTTAATGAAAGAAAGTTTCCCCCTCCCCCCAAAAAAACACAAACAATGTATGCTGCAAATTAACGCTTCTCGGGGATGACATCAAAACGACCATGATGCTTTGTGAAGATGCAGGTGCGCCAGCTTCATGGAAATAATGAAAGATATAGGTAGTTGTGATTCTGATTGGTTATCTGATCTGCTGCCATCATCTGATTTTGCTACCATCCAGGCAGATGATTAATGGTTAAAATATATGAATTATTGTTCTTACCCTTGTCACGAACCAGGAGAAACTTTCAACAAATTTGCAGAAGTAATAATCTACCTGAGCAGCTGTTTTCAGGGTGACGGACGTGAAATCGCAGCCATCTAATTAGCGTTGTAGGTAGCTAGAAGTGTCTTCTCAGGTCAGGTCCGGTTGCGGAGCATGCAGGGCGAAACGCCTCGGGATCCTGGTTGGTGACACGCGGTCCAGTCCCACCTTCTGGAAATGACCGTCTATCTGCCACGGACAGGTGTTACGTGGGCGTCCCCTTGGCTCGGTCCAGCCGCTCGGATCCGCAGCAATTGTCGTCACTGATGGTTCCTCACGTTTAGCTGTGGGCCTCGGCACAAAAATACAGTCAGATGCCACCCAGAAACTGTCTTCTGTCCAGGTCATTGGGTTCCCGAAAAGCAAGTTCACCAGCATGGTTAATGAGTCACCTTCCTCTTGCTTGTTTATCTTCCATGATCAACGAGCAGTAAAATTCGGGATACGCAAATCTGTCTTGGAGGATATTGTCACTGTCCACACTAAAGCAGGGACAGTGGCCATTTTCACTCACAGGCTTTTGGGTGGGGGGGGGGGGGCTGCTGACTCACAGTCACACTTTACAGATGACAAGAGCCAGTAAAGGCTGGTCTCTAGGCCCTGGATCATGCAAAGGGAACCAGGGAGCGAGCAGGCAGTCTGGCAGCAGACAGTGGATGTCTGCAGTAATTCATGAAAGAGCTCATTTTAATTAAACGTGGTTCCACATGTACTCAAGGCAGAGGTCCAGAAGCAGCAGGGGTGCTTTTGCATACCTTCCAGGGTTAAATTGCCAATAACAAAGAACAACAAATTTGACCAAATAATTGCTGATATATTGGGAGAAAAAAAAAATCAGACATTTCCCGGAACGTCTGTTTCGGTGCTTAAGCAGTACTTCGTGAACCACAGAGCCTACCAAATACAGTTATGATTTAACTGATCTGATATAGTGTCATGGTAATTACACATGGTAAATTGAAATGAAATGACATTATTATTATTATTTACAGTCATTATAGTGCATGCAGGCTACTCTCCCAGCACAGTGGTTGCAACGCCACATCTGCAGAAGGTAACAGGAAAAAATGGAAATCTGAGGAATTCCAGAGGAATCCCAGAAAAGTTGTAGTGGGATCTCTGGGATCACTGAGTTTTACTGGGGTATTCAACAAGTATTTCGAATGAACAACATTCACTTTCTTAACTTTTTTAGATTTTGCATGTCGGAAATCTTTGAGAATCTCTCTGAAGTTTCCTTTGGATATAAAAATAGATCTCTTCAAGCACCTCCACTTAAAGTATCTGTAGCAGCTTTTAAAATTATTTTTAAGTATTAATTAAATGTGATTTTAAACCCATTTCCTCTGAGAAAGGGTTGGGCCTCTTCAGTCAATTCAAGTATCTAGTCAGTACTTTCTCAGTGATAAGTCTTGCCTTAGTCATTCGGAACAGTTTTCTGAAAAACTCCTTTCAGGACACCTGACTGAGAGACATTTCATAAGTATCAGCACTGAGACACATCTAAAAGGGTGGCAAAAAAAAGTTATTTCCTGCAGATGTTCAACAAATGCCCGTTACTGTCATTTCGCGACGGGATCGGAGGGCCGCGGGGCGCAGAAAAAAGTGGCCCAGCGCGGAGAGCTTTGGTGGCAAATCCGAAAAGGTTTAATTAATTTGAAATGGCGCTTTTGAGAGCATAAGGGGCTCAGAGCAGCGGGGCGGAAAGCAGTTGGAGTGGCCAGCACTTGGCAACAAGGCTGATCCAAGCCCTACTCAGCAAGCTTGCCGGAGAATTACATCAGCACGTAAGCATCCTGAGGTCGGGCTTCAGCAATGCTGGGGGGAGGAGATTCAAGTCTGTCCCGTATTGGTAAATCCAGCCCCACTTCTGACCCCAAACACACACGGGCGATGTATACTTCACTTCCATTGTTTTCCACTTCGTGATGTATTGACTGTAATTTCATGACTATCCATCGTGAAGTTTACGACACATAAACCAGGGAAAATCTCATTTGTAACGATTGTGAGACATTCTGGGTAGGAATATTTCCACACTATAGCTACAGCCTACAACTATACAACTTTTTTATTGCGACTCACCTGTGTTTAAGAGACTCATTGCTTCAGAAAAAGGTAGAACCTTCAGGAGCATGGCTCATACATAAGTGATGAATTAACATACTAAAAACGGCAGATGACCAGATGGCTTCTGAAGTGGTAGAATATGTAGTGAACATAATGCAAAATTTAGTAGCAAGACTATGTATCCCTTGCACCAACTTGTGTTCTGACAATTTTTGACGGCACAGGTGGTAGGTCTGTAGGTTCTAAACATCCCAACTTCTCACTTAAAAAGCCCAACATACGACCTCGTGAAGACCTTGACAAGGAAGACATGCGTTCACATAATTGTGCAGCGTGGGAAGGCTGCATATTTGTAATCGCTGTAGGAACAACTTCCCACCTAATACTCTTTGCTGTGCCGGAATAGCCAGGGATGCTTTGATATTTCTGCTTCTTACTCATTATTTTTAGTGCAGATCGTAAAAGCGGGATGGACTCGATGGAATCGCTATTCTGTGACAAAAGGCAGAGGGTTTTTATGAATGAGGAGCCTAATAATGGATACTGTGTGGCAAGAAAAGAATCACGTCTTGTATTTTGGTACAGCAGTTACTTCTTACTGCTTGTTGGTTGTGCTATACTGCAACACTTCCCAAGATCAAAAGAAGGTGGCCATATTGGAATTTGTCTTTCATTTTTCTTATCAGGGCAAAACATTACTTAAATCAAAATTCTTTTAAATTATAACTAAGCTTCAATGTTGAACAAAATGTCAAATCTATAGCAATGAACAGATGCACTGAACTATTTAAGTATTACATAACAATTGTCATAAAATACAATTATACTACAGACGTATAGCTTAATGTTTTGACCAGGAGTATGTGTGTGTATATATATATATATATATATATATATATATACACACATGTGTGTGTTTTACTGTATAGACATTGTAATAAATTACTCCAGAATGATCTCTATGTTGTTTTGCAAATAGGCGGCACAGTTTTGAAAAGGTTGGTTTCTATCGTCTCCTCTGGTCCTGCAACCTGTTGGACCTGAGATCCACTTGTTCTACGCCATGGAATCAGTGCTGAGAATTACGGAGAGTTTACGGAAATTTGCGAGCGGATGCCGTTTGTTTTCTGAGCGACAGAGAGGGGAACCATGCACCCCTTTTCTGCTAGTGGCTGGGAGGGTGGGTGCTGGGGGTGGGGGCTAAGTGCGGGGGGTTCTGGGAGCTTTGTGTTCAGGCCTTGATGTGTGACCAGCAGCCCACGGGCCTCCTCTCACCCCTGGCCCATTCCGCCGGCGCTCTGCCCACCCAGACTGACACAGCAGGGGAAAGGCTTCCAGAGCTGGCCAGAATCAAAAGCTCGGCGAGAAAAAAACTGCTTTTCGGGACCCGATGTGTGGGAATCGAATGGGGCCTAGCTCAAATCCGGTCTCCAGGCAACCGCAGCGATATGCTGGGTGAATATCATTAAAGTTGGAAAATTAAGCACTCTTTCTGAATTAGTAAACCTAATCACCACGGTTAAAAAAAAAAAAAAAAAAAAAAAAAAGTGCATTGGGGGTGGGGGCCGGTCTGAAGCGACGCCGCGATGCGCGGCCCCTTTGTGCAAAGTGTAGTCACTTTCACCCAAGTTTGAAATCGCACTTTGACTGGCGATTATCTCCTCAGATCACTTTTTGAAATTATTTTAAACAAGACGCCAGCAAACAGAGAGAAAAAAGAGTGAAAAAGCGAAACCCCTGGAGGCGCAGGCTGGTGGGGAGGCAGGGGTTAGGCCGCTGTTGCAGCTGGCCCTTCATCACAAGATTAATAAGTTGGCGTTTCCAGGCCAACCAGAACCTAGTGGGAACTATCCGGCCCTTTCCGCGCCTTGTGGGTAATAGCCTGACCACAAGCTGGCCTGGTTTACTGCTTTGTTTTGTCCCGCTCTCTTCGCACAGAGAAAACATCTGTGACTAGAGTGATGTCACCGCAGAAGGTGTCGGGCAAGAAAGAAGGAGGAAGAAGAGGGAGGAGAAGGAGGTAGAGGGGGACCCAAATACAGCAAGGCTGTGTTGCGGAATTAAAGCAAAGTTCCCAGCAAAGTTTTCAATTTTGCTTTGATGTGCGTCGCCTGATAGGTGGAACGCAAGTCGCCACTCTCTCTTCAGCGGCACCTAGCCGTGCGCTAACTGCTTAAGAATAGATGGCCATTTTAATTACTTAATCAATATTGCCATTTTTTCACATAACTTTAGTAAACGTCACAGAGAGGTACAATAAACTTCAAATTTTCATATCAACGATGCCTTAAAGTAATTAGCTGACACATTTATTTTCAGGAATAATAATAATAATAATAATAATAATAAACATTTATTCAACAATACTAGCATTGTGTTCTGAAAAATGAAGTTTATAGTCACTTATTCCAACAAAGTAAAGTAACAAAATTGTATACTACGTCACACTAGTGTGATGTTCTGTATGTATTATACAATGAAACACAACCAAGTTCCTTCATTTTAAAATAAATACATATTTGTACATATTTTGCTTTTGTGTTAAATGTATCCCCTGTTTATCAGCGTTATGGAGTAGCAACCAGAAAGCAACATCACAAATAATAATAATTGGTTTGCTTTTAAGTGTAAATTAAATGTAAAGTCGATCACCCTATTTCACCAGTAACACCCAAGGAAATAGTATGTCTTTATAGAATAATAGAGTTAATTAGGATATTAGGATTATTTTTATATGGATTACTAAAAAAACCCGTAAAAAAATCAGTTATTTATCTTTGTGCTGTTCTTATACTACAAGGCTATGCGGTGGTGCTGCCCTCTAGTGATACAAGCTTAGGATTGATAGGATTCTCTTAAGATCAGGTTCTGAATTTCGAACAGCTCTTTTGAGCAGCTGGAGACTGCGGAGATCATTATCAGGCAGGTTGTAGTCTCTTGACACGGAGTTACAGATGTAAGACCTGAAGGTGTCTAAATGGTGTTGGAATGGGTCAGGTAGGGGTAAGAAATCAGCACTCGCCATGAAGGCTAATTCTCAGAAGCACCGACGCGAAACGAAACACCGCCAGTGTTTTTTCCCTGCCCCCTGCCACCCGAGCTGCATGCTGCCACGTGGGCACTGCATGCCTCTCAGTGACTGTTAAAAAAGCAACATTAAGCTGCAAGCCTGCTTTTAAATAAACAAACAGATGGCCTCCATATCCTTGGAGAAGCCCTACGCCCCAGTAGCACCGGGTGTCATGAGGACTAAATGTCACTAAACGTGTGGTATGTGTCCTGCCACAGACTGGCATCCCTTGCATAGCGTTCCCTGCTTGGCCCTACGTTGACTGGGACAGGCTCACGACTCACTGAAACTCTTTATTGAATCAGCACTTGGACAATGGACAGAAATAAAAAAATATTTTGCCAAATGCCAAGTATATGCACTCTAACCAAATAAAGAAAACGTCGAAATCCATGGCATCCCAGTTGCTTTATGTCGCACACGAAGTGCTTTAATTGCAAATTCATTCGCCACCCGTGGCTCCACTGCCTCTTGACAGCAAATACGAAGCAGCCATTTCATTAATCTTTCTGACCGTTGAATGTTGCAGGTTCACATCCCAAGGAGTTTCTCCCACCTCAGCATGGTGCTTAACCTAAACCACTTAGGTAAAATATCCTACTGTTACCAACGGGGGGGAGGGGGATAGAGGTTAAGGTTGCATCAGATAAAAGCACCAGCTAAGTATCTATGAGTAATGTAAACGTTAGCGTGAGGTGATGCCGTCTGGGGTCATCGATGTCCCGTCACTGTAATTACCTCACAGCTCGGATTCCGGTGGGACGTGGCTTCCTGCACCCCGGCTCCCCGCCTTCCAGCTGCCACCCCCGGGCTGGTCCGGCACAGCCTGGCCCGCTCCAGTCCGACCAGGAGTCGATGTAAGCACAAAGGCTGCTTCCAGGGGAGAATTAGTGCATTTAACTGTCAGCACTCAGCTCACTTTCCGCACAGGGCCTGGACCCC
>JAODUD010000043.1:10912136-10925739 GCA_026784285.1 Stomatorhinus walkeri | reverse complement strand
ATAAACAGTTTATTTCTCTGGTCTGTATCTGATCTTTTCAGTCCAAATCTGGCTGCTTTATGGTAAATAGACCCAGTTTGTTCACATTACGCTACATTCACAAATAAGTGAGTGCTTTTTTGCCAGATGACCAAGTCCATTTGGCAGCCTGTTACCATATCACTTGGTATTGGTCCAAAGCTTCAAAGGACATAGACCAGTGCTGGTAATGAAATGAAACATTACAATCATCAAATTAAAATGGCAAGTGTCGACTTGGAACAAACATGAGCACCTCCCCTCACTGCGTTTGATGGCATGTCAGCAATACGGAACTTCTGATTTCCACCGCCATTGTCTGAACTCCTGGAGAAACATCAGCTGAGGCATTTAGGAATGTTCAATCTCCATTTATAATCATTCAGCAAACGCCAGTGAATTTCATCATCTGAAGTGTCCGTTTCTTTTGGGGGCCTTAAACGCAGCATGGGCACCTGATGTGAAAGGAAAGAATAGGGTGGGATACAAGAGGTATGAAGCCCCCCCCCCAGTTTTAGATAAATCATCCACCTTCCAGCCACTAATGCTGGTCAGGTCTGTTGGTGCGCATCCATCACACGGCATGTACACAATCACACATATTCACCCCCGAGCTGTCAGTTAGTCTCATTGCATGTCTTAGGAAGGAAACTGAGCATTCGGAGAAATGCCACACAACACGCGGAGAACATGCAAACTCCACGCAGCAAGCAAAGGTGGGATTCAAACCCACAATGGGGTCAAGCGGTAGTACAAACCACTGAGCCAACCATGCTGGCCCTTAAAGGAACATGTGCTGCAAGTCTGAATTCAACTGCCACATATATATCAATGTATCTATCAGTACATCATACATACTTAAGATCACACTGTGCCAAAAGCGATGACATTTAAATCTCATCAGAACGCTCTACTGATCTTGGCTCCATGACTGATTAAATACAAGACAGGCCTCTGGTGAGGATCGGTGTGGCATTTAGGAAGCTGCCAAAATCACGTTTGCTTCCTCGCTGTCATCCAGAAACGGGGCTGCTGCTCTTTCGTGATTCTGGACACATCTGCACCTCTGTCGCGCAGACAGCTTGCACCTTTCAGTTCAGTGGCCCTGCAGAGTCGACATGTCAGAAGTATGAAACGAGTTAATGATTAAGGACAGCTACCAGGAAAAATATGATTTAACATTTTTAAACATCCAAAACCTTTCCTAGTATTATGATTTCACCACAACTTAAAGAACTCATCACTAACCAATTAGAGAGACGAGGCAGTGAGTGTGATCAGAAGGTTGCTGGTTCAAGCCCCAGCCTGTTCCTGTACTTGTGCAAATAGAAAATAAAGTATGTATGTTCCTTTTGTTGGAGATAAAAAAAACAACAGCTTCACGCAGAGATATCAATAGAAATTTTTAAATATTACAGAAAACCCAACCAACTGCATGAATAAACATGACGCTAAACAACCCTCTACTGTGCTAGGTTAGGCAAATATCTATACTCCACCTGTGATGAGGAAAGGACAGGTTTGATGGTAATAGGACCCAAACTCAGACACCTGTGGGGGGTGGGGGGGTGGTTATGTGGAGGTAGTGAGGGCGGCTGGTCAGTAGGGATCTCCATGTGGGGTGGGGTTCCAATTTGACAGCAGGGCGCCATGGATGTGGGGTGTCTAGGGCTTGCGGGGGCGGTGTCGGTGGTGTGGCTGTTACCGATCCTCCACCCCCCCCCCACTTGAGGTGCACGGCCAGACCCCACCCGGTAACCCAAGCTTTGAACCCCCCCACCTCGCATTGTTTGCCAATCCCCCTGGCAACTGACACATTTTCAGGCCGTGAGATACACCAGGATGGCCCGTGTACTTCTCGCTGTCTCCAACCTGTCAGGCCGCTAATTTAATACTTCCCATAAGGCGGATGTAACTTTTCCTTCCTCATCCAGTGGCTCAGGGTTTGATTTCTGATAAATCAAACCGTGTAAAATGAGTCATTGCTGCTTCGAGGCTGGGTTGTCTTTTTGCAGGGAAAATTAATGGGCATTCCTGTAAAATATATTCCCAGTGGTAGAGTTTTTTTTGCAGTGGATGTCGCACGCTACCGCTCCCCTGGGTCTTCTATGACACCCTGTGTTGTTCCTGAGACCTGATAGCCCCATTACCTTTGTCTGAGCTCTTCTGCCTTAACCCCTTTATGACTGGCCCAGCCAAACTGACTTTGTCAGAGCACCTGAAATTAAGCATGATAGTTATTAAGCATAACTCCTCATTGGTTAAATGTGCTTGGAGTTCAGAAATGATTGCAAGCCAGGGTCAGTAATTCCATCCTCAGAAATATCCTTTTCTGTGCTGTGTATAATGCATGTATATCAATCACCCCAGTTTCAAAATTTTCATATAATTGTTTTTAGACATCAGTTCAGGGTTGGGTGCGATTAGTAAAATTCTGCAATTGCAAGTTGCTAAACTCAAATAAGCATACAACTTCTAAAACGAAATATAATTTTTAAAGGCAACTTATAATTTCTCTTTTTCCCAAGTTCAAACTTCCAAAGTTTTAATCTGTTAATACACCTGAGTAGGACCCAAAACTGAACCTTGAGATATCACACAATCTAGGACAAATTACTCCAAAGGTTTCTGTGATCCTTTATTAAATGTCAGTTTAGCGACACATTTATCAACAAGAGCAACATATGTTTCCATTAAAATCACAAATAAAAAGGAAAAGAAAACACAGAGTTTAATGGATAGATGGGTGGCTGTAAAAAAATTGGTTGTAACTTTTCACAAAGAACGTGTGCGCGGGTAATATCACAGGAAGTGCAGACACATAAAATAGATATCAAGCCTGAATTTCCTGTTAAGTCCTAAATCGTTTGTCCTTCCAGTTTTATTCCTCGCTTTTCCCAGGACAGTCTCTGTAACTACAGGTTTTTGACCAGGAAGAAATTCTGTGATATAAAATCGGATGCTTCTCGCACTGGTGCTAAGGAACTAATCTCCCACCTGAAAGTCCCAAGGGAAACTCTAATTGAGTAGCCGGAGCCGCGAGTGTGGCTCGAGGGATGCTGGGGAACGTGTATGCATCTCCTTCCAGCAGGTAAGGGGGAGGATGAGCTGAGCTTTGATCCTGGTTCAGGTGACTGTGAGTCCAATGAAGTGGCGGGGGCTGCCCTCAGCCCAGAAAGGTCTCCAGGGGGTATCTGGTGGACACCAAGGCTCGACTCAGGCACCTGATATCTAAGGGATGGTCTTTCAAGAGTGGGATTGGCTTTGTATTCCATTATCCTGTCAGTCCTCCCCTTCGGCTTAGAGCCGGAACATCAACACGCTTCCAGAAGTGAACATCCTTTGAAAAATAATGCCATATACCCTGCATGTGTAACATCCATCCTCTAACATAAATCACATGCAAAATTACATACATCACTTTCTAAGTTACCCCAGGTAAGAAACGGCAAACATTTTGCCTAAAATTGACAAAGATATATTATTATATGATTAATGTTACCGTCTAGACAAATTTTGCCACATATTTTTTTAAGATAGACAACACGGCACTTTTAAAGTATATTAAGGACAACAATTTATAATCTGGATTGGAAATATGAGAGGAGTTTCAAATATTTCAAAATTATTTTTCAGTTTTCAATTCAGGTAACAGGGAGAATGTGATCAAAATATACCCGTCACTCATGTGGTCAAAGTATTAACAAAAATAGTGAAATGCAGCGGGCTACGGGCAGACTTCCGTTGCGTTCTTAACATCTCATTGTGTGAAAGCTTGCCTCAGACCTCTCAGGTTAAATAATTAAGGTGTGCAGTTCTACCAAAGCCAGGTGTAAGCTCCATGGCGACCTAAATTATTCATAATCTAATATGCAGGTGACACTGAGGGACAAGAAAAATAGAGTCAAAACTACCCTGGGGGTAAGTGTTGTATTCCACTGCAAACTCCTTTGACGTGGCACTAAAATACTAGGAACCAGAAACGAAAGCAGTAGGTTCCATTAAGATAGATGTAAATGTAAAATGGCCAAAAAAAATCTAGAGTTTCATGAAGCATAGTTTTCTGGAATTTATTCAACTGTATAACAAAATACTGAACTAATAACACAAGTCATTTTAACAAAAAACCTGAATAGTTCTTCAATCACACTGTCTCGTAACGTTGTCCCTCTGTTCAGCCGTACCAGGACGGTTCACACAGATCTTGACTGTTTCACCGCATATCAGTACTGGAGTACCCACACGACGACACGGGCTTCCCATGGGAAACAGTGTCCCTTTCACAAAACCCCAAATCCTGCCAGCGACGTGCCATCTGCAGCTAGGCTTGAAACAACACCAAACAAATGTTAAGAGCTTCTCGAGCAAACGTCAAGGCTGTAGACCATAAACCTTGCAGCTAAGATGCCGTCGACAACAACCTGCTGATCGCCCGGGATTACACACGGCAGTTAAAGCCTTGCATTAGTGTGTTGTGACCCCCCCCCACACCGCCATATTAAGCGTTAAAATCAGCTAAATGAGACAGGGACGTTCTATCATCTTTGAGGCCTCGGGGAGATTTTAGGGAGGGCGAGAAAGGGAAGTACCAACATGTCTGCCATATGGTGAGCAGGTCCTTATTTGGGGAATTTACATAATCCCTCTATCCCGTATTCTAAAGATGGCCTTTACATGTTGACGTTAACAGCGCTAGGAGCCTTCAGAGCCTGAAACTTGGGTCATGTGATGTTGTCTGGTTCCTAACCTTTTTTTAACGTCACATCATATTTATCACGTCTGTTTTGATAAATTCGTTTTTTTTTCTTTCTTTTTACTGGTGTCCTGGTTCCTGGCAGTAATTGTTACTTGTAGCAGTCAAGCGATCGCATTGGTCTTGTGACAGGGTAGTATATTACTTAGGGAGAATTGTTTTCTAAGGCATTACGAAACGCAAGTTTCAGTTTCCCACTTTCTCTTCTTATTTTGCTAACTTTTCACTCCAAACAGATGAAGCCCTACATACGCAATTAGAGAGTAATTCCAAGTAATTTCTGCCATTGAGTAATTTAAATGTTTATCATAACTGAACAAGAATTAAAATAACAGCCACCACTTAGTATTCTCGGCAGTCATGCTCTCTAGTAATAAAAGTAACGCTTTGACATCAACAATAACAGTCATAATAAAAGGACCCTGTACTACTTGGTTTAATCGTAATACTATCATTTTGTTGATAAGGAGGTCAAATGATTGCATTATTCAAGGGTTCGTAACCATCTTTGTAGTAAGGCACAAAGCCTGGTCGTTTAATTAAGCTATGACGTTTAAGCCCTTCTAAGGGGTTGTCCTTTATAAGCCTAATTTAAAAAGCTAACAAAACCCAATGGTGCATAAATTTAGGTAACACCAGCGTGGCTAGTCACAGTTCAAGCTTATCAACTCTCCCCCCCACACCCCAACTAGGTCTGGAAGGTAGAAATTAAATTATATTTCCAGTCCTTATTCCAAATTATATTAAAAATCTAAATGCACACTATATATTTGCAGTCTTTACGTGTTATCTCCCAGCAGGCTTTTCTGTGAACAGCCCCTCCAAAAAATTTTTTTTTAAATAAAACCATGGCTGCGCCGATCGTGCAATGTGAGTGACGGCGGCACGACCATCGAACGGGGGGCAGGTTTATCTCCGAGGATGTAACGTTGGGGTCAAATATGCAATTAACCTTTCCGCTGAAGCCCAGAGCCCGATTCCTGACTGCATCAACTTCGGCGACAAAATCCAGCTACCTTCCTGAATCCCTCCGCACTTGATGTAAAAATCGCCCGGTTGAGAAGTATCTGAATATAAATAAACGTAAATAGCTAATGAGTTCTGATTTGTTTTTCGTTTGAGGCCCTGTCAGAGCATTAGGTGCCAGGCTGTGTTTTTTTCTCCATAGTGGAGGGTGACTTCTCTCTCTGTCACTGAGCTTTTATGTTCCGTATTGGTTACAAGGGAACAATTGGTGAATATGAAAACGGAAGCTCGGTGCATTCACATGGCACTATTCTTCCGTCAGGTCAATGGGACGGGAACGCCACTGCCATCTCCCCCGGCCCTTGGGGAGGGGATGGAGACAACGGCAGCAGTTCGCTGGGCCTCCCAGACGGAAAGAAGAGGTCCCACCACCCTTCCCCAGGAGACCGTAATAGGAACAGGGTGCAGCACCTCCAGGGATGAATGGCCGCCATAACCTTATTGGCTTACCATCCGTCTGAACGATGTGAAGGTTCGCGGCATGCAATCATATCTAACGAAGACAACACTATCCCGTTCTCTAGATACACGATTCCCCCATGCCATTGTTAGAAAGATGCTGTACTTCTCCTATAGTTACTTAAGCAGTCATTTAATTACAAGTTACTCTGCTGATCGAGGTTCTTCCACATTCTGCATGACTTACAAGCAACGCAATACAAATCGACTACAAAAGTCATTTCAGCAGAAGCATGACGTACGATGGACTGCATGCACATGTCGGTCCGGCTCTTTCAAAATAAGAAGGAAATGGCAGTGAACTACAGTCCAAATAATTTCCTATTAAGAAGATCAGCAGTAGTGTGTATACATAGGCCTATATGGTTTCCCTTGGGGTCAGAGTGTCATGAGAATGAACAATCAAGGTCAGTTGAACTTGTAGCCTAGGGGTTAAGGTAAAAGGCTGTGATCGGGTTTCCTTTCTAATTGCTGTGAGGCCTGTCACTCATACCCTGACACTGCACTGAGTGACCAGAGAGAAGGGCACTGGTATTTTTACCCCTTTGCGAGATGTATTTTTCATTACCCAGCATCCCACGCCTCTCCACTCATCTTAAGAGCACCCGGGCAAAGCTCGCGAGCAAAGAAACACGTAAGGCCCAAAAATTAAATTGTCCAGCTATGCCTCGTTTGCGATTTAATTCTTTCAGATGCGCCGGCCTGCCTTGGAATGATTCCTCGTCCCCTGCACCTAGTCGACTGGGCTATGGGCCTGGAGAGGATTTCAGAGGCGCGTCATTGACGGTCGGGCAGCTAATAACACTTCCACACTGGACTTTTTGTCTAATATCTGCTGCGGTAACATGCTGTGTAATCCTTAGCTACTCTTTGATAACGGCTGTTGTGATTATGCCGTGTGTCAAGTCTCTTGAGCTCTGAGTTATTACCAGAGGATTAGGAGCCGCTAATATTACTCTCAGGCTTGAGTATCCAAGTTTGTGGAACAAATATGACACGGTTTGCAAGCTCTTCGTGATTAACCTTGAAAGTGCTTGGGACCCTTTTTGGACACTCTGCTGGATTTACTATGCTAAGCCATATCTGTGTAGAGCACACCTCATCTATCCTTTACTAATTACCAGTATTTAGACGTTATGCATTTTCTGGGCAAGATGATTTAGTTTATTGGAATAAGGGCAGATGACTACATTTATATATATATATATATATATATATATATATATATAACTTTTCCCCATTATGTGCATTTTTATTAAATTATCTCCCTTTTGCTTAATACCCCCTATTAAAGCATGCAGGTTGAATTACACATTACTATGATAAAGATCAGTTTATCTGAACATAGGTTTCAGATGACTTTCTCACCGCTTACAGTAGGTTAAATATATATATAATATCATATATATCATATCTTGCTTATGTTGTTCTTTGGTTCCCTCTACAGGCCATGAACTTCAACGTTCTAAATACATGCTAAATACATTCTGCTAACAGCGGGTTTAATGGATCACCAGAACCGCGATTAAATATTGTATTCTTCTATTTTAAAACATATTCGGCTTGAAAGCAACTAAAGAAAAGAAGTATATTCTTGAGCCTTCTTTATTACTAGTGCAACTACAGAAAAGTCTTACAAAGTCCGTGAATGATTCAACAAGTCAAGGAGATTTTCTTATCCCACTTCAAAGACACAGGGAAATAATACTTAATCGCCTATTGTGTTATCCTCCCTTAAAATCTGTCCTTATACCAATAAAGGAGACAAATAATATATCTCTGGGCCACTTAAAATTCTTTTCCTCTTTGTTGCTTAAAACGCATTTAAAAATAAAAAGGCAACGCCTGCTTAAGTACGTTTGTCAGAACTTTGTCAAAGCACGATGCAGAAAATCTGAATTTGATCTTGTACTGTAAAGGATTACAGTATGATCCGTCTAGTGAATTACAGCACACGCTGCCTTTCCCGGAGTTTTCCGGGGGCCCTCATATGTCCAGCGCTTTAACGATACGCCGATCCACGAGTTCAAGCCCTACGTTTCGGCGTGATGGGCGGCCCGCGGGTTAGGCATCGCATGGAGGTCAATAACATGTAAAGGGGGTTTAAACGCAGACAGGGAATGCGCTGAAGAAGCCCGGTGTAAAATCAGCACCTGCGCACAATGCCGACTCCAGGCACCTCTCACACATCATCGACCTTTCGAGCTCCGACGGCTTAGTTTGAAAGCAAAGGTGAAACCAGATATGAAAATTGCAACGCGGCCACAGAGGAGGCAACTATCGCAGGTCTCCAGCTGAAACCGCATCCGCGGGATTGGGTTTCCGGCGCGCTCTCGTAGCCTGGGTCAGCTGACCGCTGCCCCGGGGCTCCATTGGTCGCCTGCCATCCAGGTTCAGTAATGATGTAACCGGAGCGTGTGGGAACAGGGGCGCCTTGCGGTTCTGTGTGATAAACGCGACTTTCCCACTCCAAGCCCGGAGACTGGGCTGCATGCGAGTGCGGCCCGCCGCCGCCGCCGCCCCAGCCTTCGTCCCGGCCGCCCGTTATCGAGAAATCCAACCTGCTCGCTTCTGTAGCCGTGTGCTTTCAGGGCTCCCCGTTCCAGCAATGGGAACAGCTCCTATCACACACGATTTACGGATTAGTGCAGCCTACTGACATCTCTTTCATTGTTTTTTACTTTCAAGATTTTTTACTTTTTACTCAGTGTTGTAACTTATTATTTACTATCATTTCAATAAAATATTAAAATGTTTATTTTACCAGAACGGCGTATTTTCTATTAAAATATGTATCCTAATTACTAATTAGGCCTACTTAGTGTAAGAAAATCCAGCAGGTGATCATGGAGTAAGAGAATGACTTTGAGAGTCATTTTAGGCACTGAAAACAGTGTCTGTTTGTCAGTTAACTGGAGAGAGTTTATAAGGAGAAGCTTACATGACGATTACCAAAACTACAGTCAATTATTTATTAAGATAATGGAGCACCAATACCAAAAATTATTCCGACAATTAAAAATATCCCCAAAAAGAACCTGTATACGGCATATTATTGATCGCATTTAAGTTAAACATGAGCAAGAGTTACCTTGGTTAGGGAATTCTCGTTATATAGCCTAACATTAATCAACCTGCTTACATGCATTTTTAACACTTCCTTTAAAAAATATTAGCACAATAAAACGTGCAGTATTGTGAAATGGGGCGAGTAATTAAATCTATTTACGAAAAAAACACACATTTGTTTTAATGGCAGTCTGCGTCTTTGGTAAGCACTAAAAACATCCGCTTCTCGTTAGCGCCGGCGGTCCTGCGCAGCTTGTTCTCGTAGCCAGGGTGCTTCAGACAGACCCCCTTTTACTAATGTAATGAGGCTTCCTTCCTTCCGTGAATCGAGTCCGAGGCATGAAGGGGGGCGAAGTACCGGCGCACAGGACCGGGACGCAGGGTCCAAGGGAGAAAACGGCTCGGTAATTAGTGAGTATCCTCATCGGGCACTTCTGGTTCCCAGTGCGAGTCAATTATGTAGGTCTGATTAAGCTGAAGCGCGAAGAGAGCCATTGTCTCCCCCTGCCTGCATCCAGATGTTGGTGGACAATAATTTTGCCTCATAAGCGTCTTCGTTTTCCCACGTTATTATTGCGGAATTTAATTGCTTCCAGCCCCCCACTCTGCGCACTAGAGGTTCATTTTTAAGATCTGTCTCGTTAAATGAATTTGGACCAGGCCTTCTTCAGTTTTTTTTCCATGAATATTTAATTGAGCTTTGAACAACTATTAAACCCCCCCCCCCCCTCCCCCGACGTGTGACGAGTCCTGTTTCGAAATAACCAATTTAACACAGAGGTCCAAGTGGACCTTCATTATATAGTTTAAAAAAAATAATAAAACACTAAAGGAGACCACAGTGTAAATGGTTTCAAGGGAATTTCTGCATTAATTTGATATCTATTTATATGGCATTTGATGCCTGCCTGAGATCTTCCAGCATTTGTTTTGTCTGTGTCCCAAAACACACAGCGCGAACAGAAGTGGTACCACTTCAGTGCCAAAGCCCAGCACTGCCTCTGTGGCCCATTGTCCCACAACAACCACCTGCTCTTGCTAACTTCAGCTAATCCCTTCATAACGATGGACTGCTAACAGGTTAAACCTCAGCAATGAGTCTGTGATGCTGATCGAAATATAACAGTCTGATACATTCACATGTGATATACAGAAAAGTTAAAAGTTTTTGCAAATGATTATCTTATCTTAATTTATAATCCATTCTCATCAAAGTAACTTGTGTTTAGTCCCCAATCCTGGCTTTAGTATTTAACGAGCTGATCTGCAGAGGAAGAATAAAGCAGCGCGTCTTTCTTGAGATCTTCTCACAAGCACTAAATGCTAAGCTTCCACTGTGTAACGCAGCCATCTGAGTCAACAGAGTGAAATCCGCCTAAAATAGACAGACGCAGCAACAGGTGCGATACATTCAAACACGTAAAGGGGAGACGTCACGCTGTCGTGTGTCGGGTGGTTCATTACGGCCCCGTCCTTGGGGGGCCAGGCAGACAGCAGCCGCACAGAGCCTAACCACAGCTCTGGGGGGAGGGTAACGGCGTTCATCCTTCCTCTTTCTAGCTCCAGGGTCACTAGGTTCCTGTCCCTGGATAGCTGTGTTTGATTGTGTCCCACGCATTCCCGTGGGGGGGGGGGAGATAATGCACTGTGGCTGCAGAGGAAGAGTTAACGCTACCCCCCCCCCCCATCCTGGTGCGTGTCATGCCACTGGGACCAGTGCTGACCTTAATTACTCCAGTGAAAGCAGGAACAGGGACTGCTCTGCACCCCCACACCCCCCCCCAAAAAAAAATCACCAGCCCCATCTCCAGCCCCCCCTCCTTCCCCTTAACGAGTGAGGGGCACTCTAGGATGGGCAGCTGAGCGGCACGGGGGTCTCTGGGAACGGATCCGTGGGGGTGGGAGCAGGGGGGCGCTCTTCACGAGAAGCTCCTCCATGCTGAGAGGAGTGGGGGCCAGCCCCCGGACACCTGGTCATTAACATTGCTAATTAGCGGCCATTAATCAGGGCCGGCGGGGGCTTTGTGCGGTGCGGGCTCCAAGGAGAGCCCATGAATGGGGAGATTGTGCCCCCCTGCCCCCCCACCCGCCCCCTCCCACCCCGGGTACCTCCAGAAGTGGTGGGATAAAAGCGATTCCCATCAGCTCAAGATGAGATGGATTATGAGGGAGGTTAGACGACAGTCGGAGATGAGGGAATGCAGAGAAGAAGGAAGTTGAGAATTATCTCTCACTTACCTGCCCAGCAACTGAGTCACTGCAGCCCAAAGCAGCCACGTTTATTTCCTTCCCGAGATGACTCAAAATTTATTTGCATAATAATCCAGCTTCTAATTCACCATAAAGACTTTTGGGACAAAAACATGCAGAAATACAATAAAAGTAATAAAAGTAATAATAAATGAATCATTCACAGTTCTTGTAATTTACATCTACATTACATTATTGTTTTTAATCGCACTTATTTCTCAAGTTTCCAAAGATGTGATAATTCAGTTACTAATTTAATAACTATAATTCTCCATGATCACTAACAATGTGTGATTTACTAAGATGGTCCACTGCAGTTGGCTTGTGAAAGTGGTTTTGGGTTGTTTTATTTTGCAGTGTTGCGTTTGGTTCATCCTTTTTAAACACAGCATTAAAATAATTAATCTTTTAAATGTGATTTAAATGTGATTATTTTCTCCTTGAGATATGGCACTTACTGTAAATATGATAAATAATTTCTTCATCATCCACAGTGGTCAAAATCAATATTCATTAAACAAATTAGACGCAAAAACTATATTGTAAATATAAATAAATAGGCATATGTTGGCTGGGTGATGCACAGTGAAAAATCTCTACTGATTTCCCACGTGACATCAAGGACTCCAAAAATGCCTAATTTATTAAATAATTACTAACTTAAGAAACATCGTGAAAACCAATTCAGCATGGTGACGCACTTTTACCGGCAAATTAATTAAACTTGGTGAACAATAAATAATACCGTAGGAAAGTAAAGTAAAAATCAGTACTGGTCGGACGAAACGCAATGTGTCATGTGATGCATTAACACTAAGGAGTGTACCAGGCTACGTAACACTATACATATTCAGCTTGAAGGAAGAGCTCTGGAAATTCCGACATTAGCATATTTTAGTATTCAGATGCTACGCATGTCATTTACCAACTGGAGCTGGGCTGTGAACGTTTGAGGAGAGCTGGTTTGCTGACCAGCTCAGGCTTACATAAATGGGCTCGTTCCTGCGCCCTCTTGTGATGGATAGCCTTGGAGGCCCAAGGAGAGGGGATAAGATGTTAAGGGCCGACGTATCAATGAGCTCTGTCGTCCTGGTTGGATTTCGTAGGGGCAAGAGGGACCTTGCCAAGAGTGCAAGAATTTGCTCTAATGGGAGGTGGCGGGGGGGCAGCTTAATTCCTTCATATGGCCCCCTACTTTTCACTTTTTTTTTTTGAGAAAAGCTAAATCCATAAACCGTTTGAGGCTGTAGAGAGAATGCCTTCACCCAAGTTTGTCTTTTTAGGCCAACTCCTATGGCAATTAGCACAGATGCTTTTAAAAATGTTGCGGAGGCCTTCTGAAGGAGTCTGCCGCTTGGACAGTGTGTGACTCCAGCATTTCCCATAATGTTCGTCAATCCAGGACGTGACGGATATGAATTTAGAAGCAATAATGCACTGAAAAGTAGCATATTTCCGCTTCAACTCATATAAATACAGTATTTCATATTTAAAATCTTTTTAGAGTACTCAGCCACGTTTGAAACAGCGACTTTTCAAAAAACACAATTATTCATATTTATTTCAGTACTAGAATACAAAGGATTAGCTTTTAGTAACATAACTCCCCGTAAGTACGGTATAGGAAAGCGGGACAATATAAGATGTCTGTAAAATGTGGATTTATTTTATATTTCTTTTGGTCTGGAAGACCTTCATTACCTGCTTTTGTTTAAAATATTCTGAAATATCTCCTTTGCTAAATCTATGTCATTCAGCGAGACAGGAGACCATGAAGCGGTTCGTCTCTGCTTTACCTCTTTTCTCACTAAAATCAAGGCCTGCTTGTCAGCGATGAAAAATATTTGCCCTGACTTGTACATTTCATCCTCCTGTTTTAATTATCACTTCATGGTCTGAGGCCTTGGGGGCAGAGAGCGATTTTGTAGACGGTTACCGGCAGCCCCCACACCGCTCTTCACCTCAAGTCCTTCGGGGGGGGGGGGGGGGGGGGGGGGGGGGGGGGGGGGGGGGGGGGGGGGGGGGGGG
>JAODUD010000043.1:10870065-10900368 GCA_026784285.1 Stomatorhinus walkeri | reverse complement strand
CCCCACCCCCCCCCCCCCCCGTCCCCCTTTATGCAGTGACATGGAACATCGAACGGAATTACTCACCGACCTGCCCACCAAGTTCACTGTGCCGCATCTTTAATCACGCAACTGCGGAAAGTAACTCTTTAAACTCTGATTTAAGAAGGCGAAATTTTACAGAGAGCCACAAACCACACTAAAATAAGACATATTCAGATCATCGTTACTCACACGATATGCCTGCTGGAGCGCAACTAACAGGCTAAAGCATAGCTAGGATGTTGACCGTGGTCTTTACGATACGGAAAAGTATCTCATATAACAAGGAAAGCACTACCTAAGACATCTGTTACATTTCCCAATGGGAGTGCACAAAGTTCTGGGGGTGACCTGTGTTGAAAAACAGCCCGTTTGCTAAGATAAACTTGTTCTGGGGTCCATTTCCTTTATCCAATAAGTCAAGCTCACACGTAGAGGGATGAGGTTTTTGTATGACATGAGATTCAGAATTAAAAGACTTCGTTTTTCTTGCAGTCTGGACTATAAAGGACTGATCACATGCTATGACCACATGCTGGGTCATGTACTTAATGGGTAATTATTTCATTCTGTGTCTATATCACTTGTCTAATGAATGGCATAATATAGATGATTTTAAGCAGGACCAGTTATCAAAGAGTTTGGATGGGCACCGCCATTGCAAACCTGCGAACCGGACGTGGTGAATTCTGAACAAAGGTTAGAGGGAACATCAACCTTGGTTGGTGTCCCATAATCTCCAAGCCAATGGCAGAAAATGTTCATAATATCTCCACATATACTGCCCTGAAAATACCACAGACCACTGCAAAAATGCTGCTTTGTAATACAATATTGCATAACACGCAGTTCTGAACCTATTGGCCTGTCTGCTCAGTCCTGCAGAATAGTGACATAGAGTTAATCAATGAGTACACAGTGCCCTCCACTGGGAAAGGATGGTATCACCCTCTCCATATACTTCCCGCACATTAAATGATCCCTTTTTAAAAATCTGAAACGTATTCTTTTATCTTTCCACCAGATTTGGACAAATTGTTGGAAGGTGTATATATGGATTTGCATGAATATATTTTCATTGCCGTTCGTATATCTTATACAAAAACAGTTGTATGTGCTGGTTTAAAAGGTTCTAAACGAGTCACGTTGTTTCGAATTAACACAAGTCAAACAAGTAGCTTTCAGCATGCTACTGGTATTGAGGTTACTTTACTAAATCAGCTCCAAGACTGAGTCAGGGGTTTAACTGCATGTGTTCAGCTCACTGTCATCGATGTGCGGATGGTCATGTAACCGGTTGGGTTCGTTTAGAGCCACACGTCAAAATATTCACTGATTTGACAAATTGACCTGTACCAGAGGCATCAAAGAAAACACAAAATCAGACTTACGTATTGCACTTAATTAATGAAATGTTAACAAAAGCCAGTTAGAAGCTCTGTTGTGATTGCCAGGGGAAGAATTGTGTTATCGTATTGATCAATTAAGCTTGAATCAAAGCAATCCTCATTAACCCATGATGGTTTGCTGTTTGTTCCTATGTCTTAAGAGCCGAAATTTCGTCTCTATAGTGGAGAATGGGGGCAATTTATGAAGCCCTGTAATTCACGTTCACTTACTGCGTCAGTCGTGTTCCAAATGTTTAAACCTTGTTTGCGGAAAAAAATCTGAAAATCTGCCACACACTGAGGCTTGGCCCCCCACCCATGTATCTCTCGCCCGTCCGCCAGCTCGCTCGCCGTGTTGTGTCAGCTCGCCCCGAGCGGGTCACCGATCCGCAGGTGCAGCCCGGCATCCCGTCCGCATTCATCTCCGTCGCTTAAGCGGAAAGACAGCACAAAATGGACTGACTTAATACACATGCAGGTACTAACAGACATGAGGGGGTATTTGGCGTAACATTCCTCACAGTCTTTCTGGTGAGGTGTCCAATGATGTCACCAGAGATAGCAAGACGGGGAAAATAAACAAAAATCGATAACAGCCGATTTAAAAGCACAGCAAAAGTATGTTATGTTCTCCTGTTAATATACTGTGAAAATCCTATTAATATTTATGTATTAAATAACAAAATAACATTTTTGCCTGCACCACACAAAGTGAATACAACCTCTTCAAAGCTGTCTATATCATTAAAGTGCTCCTGTCAACAAAAGCATGTGCTGTGACATTAACTGAATCCAGTGATACTGTAATGTATTTAATTGGCATATGGCAACACAGACTGTACATAGCAGTAGCCATTGGGTGGATTAAAACTGCAACTTGTGACGACACTGTGGGCGTCAGACAGCAAGCTTTTTCTGCATTTCTGCAGTGCGCCTTATCTCCGAGTCGAATTATCTGAGTTGGTCTCACAAAACCAAGCACTGGTGTAGCTGACCTATGTGTGGGACAAGGTTCGAATGTCAATGAAAACCTTGTCAAGCCCTCTGGTGATTTATTGCCTTGAACTCTGGGTTTACCCGTGACACCAGAGCAGTGAAAAGCGGGATCGGGGAGGGCCATCAGATCAGGCTGTCAGAGGTCCAGAAAGTTCTCAGCTGCACACCTGGACCGAGGTGGGACATCAGCCGTTGCTCTGACTAGATCTAAGTCAACCAGAAACCCAAGTCAAAAATGAACCATCATCAAACAGTCGCTTGCGTTCTAGGTGGTCTTCCTGTATTTGTATTTGTTCTCCAAAATAACTCTACAGCTGAAATCTAAAGACCTGCTTAAAAAAAATTAAATATACTTGTGCTTATAGCTGCCAGACGTATGAGCTCCACCGCTACCGTACTCCTGCACTGAAAGACCTGCGGCGGCTCAGTTTTCGCTCCCCACAACCAAACCGGTAATACGATGCATTGGGATTTTCTGCTGACATCTAGTTCTGCTTGCCGCCCGATTTTGTTACGGCATTGCTCACCCGAGTGCCTCAAACCCTAAAAAAAGTACAACGGCAAAACTCTTTGCAGATAAAACCGTCACCCGTCTCTGCAGTTAGCCTGCAGAAAGGCAGGCTTCAGGCAACGTCGTCCTTCAGGTGATTTTTTTGCTTCCGCCGGGCGCATGCTGATTGCTATGCAGCAACCCTCTTTGTTTTCTTTTCCATTAGAGCTTGTCGCTTGTGCTTCGTGACATAAATTCCTCAGAGATGGGGGCCATTCTGACTTTCCACTCAAATTAAGGCCTGGAACAAGGTGAGTTGGGTGGCGGGCAGCCCAGACGTTCCCACACTGCTTCCAGGGTGGCGAGACAGCTTTGTGAAGGCAGTGACGTCACCTGACCCCCCACTCCATCATCTCCCTGCTTACCTGTGTATGAACGTGTTATGTGTCATGTGCTTAAATAGGCCTTCAAATGCGTCTTTCCGTGCTGGCCTACCATGGTGCTGCATCAGCTGTGCCTAGGGGCTCGTCAACATGGGATGTGAACCAGTGACCTTATGATAATAGGTAATAACCACCCCAACATGTGATTCCAAAGATTGCCATCTGTCTTCATCTGTATGCCCAGGCATCACTCCCTCTGTCATCCCTCTCTGCTTCATCGTCTTATCTCTCCCAGGTTAACTCTCACATAACTTGGTGCCTGGGCAGGATTACGATTTAGTCCCAAAGCCACAATGTGACACACTCCCTGCATTCTTCCACATCCTGCTGAACATCACCACACACTAAACTAGGGCTCTTCAAATCTAGCCCTCAATTCCAAACGCGTTTGTAATCGGAAGATTGTTGGGTCGAATCCCTGACTATTAAAGTAACACTGAGGTACCCTGAGCAAGGTACCGCCCCCGAGCACTGCCCGCCAGGTGCTCAATTAGCTGCTCCCTGCTATGTAAAACATGGGTTAAATGCAGAGGACACAATTCGTTGTTGCGCACTGTGTGCTATATTGTGTCAACAATGACAACGAATTGTTTTTAAAAAATCCAGTTCTCCCAGGTGGTTAGTTTAATAATTACTGATTATGATTGGCCACACACCTGGCTCACAGGTAAAGGAACGTGGGAAAACCAGCAGGGCTCAGACCTTGGGGGCATTGATTTGAAATGCCCTGCACTAAATTATGTTTTTTTATTCAACATTTCCACAAGTACGAGTGCAGGTACGTCAGAATGCTTCTTTCCGCATATCACACTCTCCTTTGAGACACATACAAATATACATGCACAGTTGACAGTATTGTATATAACATTACATTAACACCTGCCAGTCTTGCTGTGTATATGGGGACCCGTATACCTAACCGCCTAGGGTCAATAATAACGACTGTGGCTGAAGCGAAGGAGATTAGCTCCCATAGAGTACAATGAAAGACGGTACTTATTAAACTCCTCATGAAACAATTAAACAAAACCAAATTGAAATCCTGTGCAATAACAAGATGAAATTTTTATTGAGCATTACATCACAGCCGCTGTGAGGTCATCATCCAGGAGACTGTGACAAAGCAAGTCAGGAAGATGCATAATTAGATTACAAATCAGTACCAGATAACCAATTAATCAATATTCATTTGATTATGTCTAATAGTACTCGTTGCTGCATTTGAAAAACAATCCCATTATTGGGACATCATGGTGGCTGATTGAGTGTCGTGGTTCCCAAGGTTGGACATTTGAATCCTATGTTGAAGAATTCAGTCACAGTTGGTGGACAGTTTACGCATCGCTCATCAAGAGTAACAACGTAGTCTCCATAACGTAAGAAAATACAATTACACCAGGTCAGTTCCAGGTTCTCTCACGCCTTCAACCTGAAGTCTTCCAAACTAATGCATTTTTTATACATCATATTTAGCGTGTTTAGATATTACTCACAGCCAACCACATTAATATATCGTCTCTGTCCAATGCAAAACACACATCTCCAAAAATCTTTTATTTTGACAAAATAAACCTGAAACAACCTAATGAGTCATTTGCACCACACAATATCTTTACACATTCATTAGTGAATAGTTTAATGTTTTAAATGGACTTATGCAGATTGTTGTCAGCGAGGCAAACATGTCACTGTCAACAAGATACAAACTAGTCTCTTTATCATTGACAATGATAATGATTATACATGAAGAACATTGGACCTAACACACAGTAGCTGGGAGCATTTAACTAAGGGGCAGGGACAAGGGATGAGACTAATAAAGCCCCCCGGAAGGGGAACTGGGGGGCAAGGCTGACTGGAGGGGAAGTAACTGACTTCGTAAAACATCATTTCATTGGTCAATTAAACGCCATCAGTACACAATGGAGAACGGGCATATTCCATATTAGAAAAAAGGTTACAATCATCAAAAAGAGATATTCTACATGATTGCACAGTGTCCACCTGGACAGAACCTATGTAAGATGTTTGTGTTTATAGACGTGAGTGACCTTGTGGTCCTTGTACAAAGACTTCTTCAGGCCTTTTTCTCGAAAGTTTCATTTACATATTATGTTACGAACGATACCCATGCCAAATAAAAATAACTCTTCAATCACATTTTAGTTTATTTTATATCGCTTTAAAGTGGCGACAACATGCCGACAAATGAACGTACTGTATCTTTAAGATTGTGCTCATAAGCATGTATAACTACTAAACAAATATAAAAAGCGGATATAACAGGATCTCTCCCGTTCTGTACCTGACAGGCCTCCCTCTCTTCTCCGATTCTGATTTAACCCTTGTCTAGAGTGTATGATTTAATTTTACTGATAAAACTTATGAGTAGTTAAATATGCCATTAGCACTATCATGTTTTCACGAGATGGCTCTGATTCTGATGATGAACGAATTGCGTTCTGGTAATATTTTTTATCATTTCCCTTATTAAAATATACAATTCGTATGAGTCTCGCTGCGTAATTAAAAGAATCGCGAACCTACCATATATTGTTCATGCATTTCGAAATGTATCCACAAGAGGGACATCACCGCCAAGAATTACCCTGCTATGAAAATACGCATCAACGTACCCTCGCTGCTCGACTGGGCCGACATAATTCGTTCTCAAACGACTTTTATTCTAGTCAATGCAACAAAGCTTAAACCCTATAATTAGTTATTGCAAAGTTATTTTTTACCCTTTTCCAGCGTGCAGCCAAACAATTTTAAAGTTGTTTTAATGTGAAGATGAAAAATATGTTTAAAGGCCTTCACATTGCATCATTCTTTATTGTAACTCTGATTTTGTTGAAAAAATTGTGTTGCACAGTTAATTAAATATTATTTTAAGTATCATCATGCATTGCTAATAATTATGTATGTTACAATGCGAAATATTTAACTGTAATTAAAAGTACCGACCCAGATAGGCCTATATAATATTACTGCAACAGTGGTTACTATCTTGTCTCCTAATATAAACTTTCAGTTTATTTATATTTAAAAATGTAAATCAAGTGGGGTATGTGTCCAGTACATATGTGGTTTGCATCGATCGGGACAGGGCAGTGGATAAGTAGCTGCATAAATCCCAGGGCTCCCGCGGTGCAGGTTTGCAGCCAGGAACTGTTCCATGCTACGGATGTTAACGCTAATTCAGCTTGGCGGTCGTGTCCAGACATGGCGCCCGTTGGACTCTTTTAATTGCTTCACCTCATAGAGAGTCACCCTGCCCCAACTCCCAAGTCAAGGATCGCATTTGGTTAAGCAGATCGAATAGCTCCTACATTAGATCAGAGATTATATCCATCCACATCACGATGTGACTCAGGCCCAATAAAAGAGCCCTTATTTCAGTTTTAGAAATCGGTCGTGAATACACCCGGAAACCAGTACATCGTTTTGAGAGGTGTACTGTCCCGTCACATACTATAATAAAACCCTTCAGCATTTAACTGTCATCTTTTTTTTATTTTAAGGTAGGCCCAGACCTAAATTAATGTACCAGACGATAGTGGAGTTATCTTGTTGTCCATGCTAAATCAAAATGCAATAAAAATACATGGGATCGCATTAAGGATAAACGGAAATATATACAGCTTGCATGCAAGCCTAAATAAAATACATTTTAAAATATCATTTCAATTAGGTAACCAATTTGAATACTTTGACAGACACAGATACAGAAAAACAAATGTTACAGGTACCAACTAATAGGATATTTTAAATAGGCCTGCATAATTTTAGGCTATATAAAAATGTAAATCTGAAATACAGTTTATATTAATTTAAATTAACATAGCAGTTTACTGCTGGAAAATATTATTATTATTATTATTATTATTATTATTAAACATACATTTTAAAATCTCATCCATCTTCCAGTACAGAGTGATGGGGATGGTAAAATGCATGGAATATTTCCATTATAAAAATTAAAATTCATACACAGAAACCTGAAAAAAGTTCCTCATTTACAGGTATCTGTCCCACCCAAATCGGCTGACGAACAGGTGCCGCAGCTTAATCTTGAGTCTCCTCTTCGTGTTGGACACTTTTTGCAAGCGTAACAACTCCCAGATGTTCCGTAAACTAAACAAACATTTAATCCCCCTCCATGGACGGTGTACCAACCATCCTGACTCCAGGACCCGGTAAATGGTTCTTCATCTGAAGGATCTAACAGGCTCAGAAGATAAGAACACAGTGCCAGTATTACACAACCTTTACTCGAGTGGATTGGCCCAGCTTGACCACGCAGTATAGTATCATACTATTATCGCGTAACGGCCCAAATTTCTGTAAGTGCTTTGTAGTTCACCAACGTGACAATTAAGGCCATGGTGACTATAGTAGCCTAATATGACTATGGAAACTCACCCATAGTTTTTTTTTATCTGCATGTTATCTAACCAATCAAATCTGGAGAATCGCAATTCAGACAAGACATAAAGTAACCCTGTAACGTATTTTTTCCTCTCTATCGATTCTTGGTTCTTGCTTACAACATCAGATGCGAAGTGTAGCAATTTAAACAACTCTGCTCTCTAACAGTGAAAATTCACTTCCACTTCTTCTTTTTCAATGTAGAGAGAGAGCATGGTCTGGTTAAAATGCAAATGTACATTTGTAATTATGGTCGCAGAAAGAAAAAAAACTAATTACAGTTCTCAGGAAAGAAATGTAAGATAAGGCCAATAGTCTTGATGCTGTGGAATACAGATCTCACAGAATATAACTCAAAAATAGGTCTCACATACAACACAAATACAGATTTGTGAACATTGAACATGTAACAAAAGCCACATTGTCACAAATTGATCTTCTTTCAGCAAGCTATCTGCATGATAGCTCCAAAACCAAAGCTCCATTCCGGATGGATGGCTGATTCAGCAACTCAAATATCATTTTCCTGTCAAATACACACGAATACAACCTCTAATGCCTTCGCTGATGTCCAGCATTTTCAAAAGACATACTTTCAAATGTTGTGTGTACTGGAAAGAGGAAAGTTTACATTGAAATTAACGATGTAAACTCTTCGGCGGGTTTTAGTTATTGCCATAGCAGTTATGAGGAATACATCCTACATCTAACAGAGGATTTCGCTTTTCTTTGTATAGCTAACTAATCTTATAATGGTCACATATGATAAATCTAGTATTTTTAGATGTCAGATTGGTTCATCGCAACTTTGTAATGACTTCATTGCGTCACCTATCGGTTGCATCACAAATTGCAACAGAAGCAGTCATTTGATCTTATTCAATAACAGGTTCCTTCTGCTTTTCCCGTTGTCATTCCTGGCTTCGCATCACATCCGTCAGAGTTTGCTTTTATTATAATTTCTATTTCGTGGGTGCCCGGCCAGAGTCCCCCGTGGGTTTTTTTTTTTACTACGAGAAGAAGCACGGGGAAGCGGTGGCGTCACTTCCGGCGCCCTGTCAGTCTGCAGCTAACGGGCGATGAGGGCAGCAGACGAATGCAGGGGAGGCGGCGGCGTCACTTCCGGCGCTCTGTCAGTCTGCGGCTAACGGGCGATGAGGGCAGCAGTCGAAGGCTGGGGAGGTCGGGGGCGGAGGGAGCGAGTCTGAGACCGACGCTGCCGACCACGGGCCTGCGGGAACCTTCTCACGCAGTTATGAGAAAGAAGAGGAGAACTTGAACCGGGAGGGGGGATAAAAGAAAGAAAAAAATAAAGTAGACAGGGGGGGTAGCTTCACCGCGGGGGTCAGCCGCTGGACTGCTGCGGGGGGGTCGGGGGGCGCCGTGTATGTTTTTGTGAAGTTGAGCGCGACCGCCGGGATGCTGCGCTGGATACGACAGCAGCTGGTAAGTGGCCGAGCTCTGCGCTCCACTGGCGTCTCGCTGTGGACGGGAGTCCAGGCGACGTACTACAGGCGGGTGGGGGTGTTTCCGACGGCGTCCGGGTCTGGTGCCTTTTATGTGGGGAGCCCGGCGCCTGGCCTCAGTCTCTGTGAAACTCATTAGGCCTCCTCGGTTTTTTTTGTTGTTGTTTGTTTTATTTTATTTTTTAATTCGCCTCTGCGCATTGTGCGACATTCTGGAAAAGTTGTGCCAGCGACGCGGTTAGTTGGCTGGGTAGTTAGTTTTAAGGCCGGCCGGTAGTGCCCGGTTTTCCCCCGTGGCGTCGAGGACTCCCTGGCCGGGGGAGACTCGGCGGCGAAACGTGGCATCGCGGAGCACAAGGGGTTCCTCTCCTCCCGTGAGCCGGCTGGCTGGCCGTGCGCCGTGTGCGCCGTACTGCTGCCAGCTTTCCGGGAGTATTTCTGTTAACACCTCGGTCATAAAAATATATATCCGGGAATAACAACACACACGAAAGAAAAAAGAATATCGCACATGATAGTCTCTACTCCCCTCGCACTCCAGTGTGCTGATGTGGTATTTGGACACGTGTCATAGCGGGCTAAGTGTATATTTAACTCAAAATTAATCTACAGAATAGCTCCACTTTAAATAGTTCCTGTGTTTTTCTATAATTGGGATTTTATAAAATGGTAACTGCAAAAAGTACTTGACTCCTCTGATTATTGTGTTATCTTAGCTGATAAGCCATTGTGAATACTGTAAACGCGTTCAAGTTTAAATCCGGATAATGGAAATAATGTGCATTCGTTTGAAGCTCGCTTAAGCTTTTTGTATTTTTTTGGTTCCTGTGCTTTGAATGTTTTTTTTTTTTAACGTAACCTAAAAAGTTTATTCGAAAGTATCAATATGTGGCTCAAATCGGTGTTTTTTCTGGGATAGCAATGGCTTCTCAGAAACGGCCGCTTTGTTTACAATCTACAGTCATATCAAATCATGTCTGCAGGTATAGTGCATGAACATGATTGCGCCTATCTATTTAGTATTAAAATTTTTAAAAGATGCTCTTGTTTCCTATATGTCTTTGGTAGGAGGTGATTTTTAAAATGGCATCGGTGAGCCCTGACTCAAAATATGGTCTCTAGTTTTGAAGGACTAAGCTATGTAAAGGTGTAAATGAATTCTGAGTCTATTGGCATGTGCTGACTTGTTTCGAACCAGTAGCAGAGAGCTACTGTCCGTTTGATGTACAGTAGCAGATTTTGACAACTCAAAGTCAGGGGGCTGAAAATGTCATCTTAAGGAGTTTTGTTTTCTGCAGCCGCAGTGGTGTTTTACTCTTCGGTGACGCTCTCGCTTAGGAATGTGTTATGGAGCTTAGGGTTGTGGGGGGGGTAGGGTGTTTCTGGGAAACCAGAGTGACACCTAGGTACCCTCCTCTTGGACGCAGAAGGCGGCTTGGGTGTGGGGGCTAGTAAAGTCATTCATTCATGTAGTTTGTTTTTTTTCCACCAGATCTGTGTAGAGCAAGGAAGGTTTTCCTTGTTGGAAGCTTGGATTGTGAAAGCTTGGCTCTAGAATAGGGCCTTGTTTGATTTATGATCTTATTTTTTCCATGGGGAGGTGGGTATGTGAAATTGCTGCCAGAGCTCCACATATTGTTAGCAGACGGTGCGCTTAATGCCGTTGTGTAGCAGACTTGCGCTTTGTGGGATCGTAGATTTCCCATTTTGGAGTTTTCTGGTCCCTTATTGTCATTTTACTCACAAACCCTCCCCCGGGAATTGAGGTAGGTCCACAAAAGTGACAGGGGTTATCTCATATGGTCTCATGTCAACAGCTAGACCTTGTAAATTCAAGCGAGCCCTGTCACAAACTTACCGTGGACCGCTTGGCTGCCTTTGATGTATTAGGTAACAGTTCACATTGTATGAACTCCACTTTGAATCGTTTGTATCCTAGTACACTTGTTTATATTTCTTTGTTCACGTTAAAGATTTATTCTCCTGAATGCTCCCTGCAGACTTGGAACATAATATGATTAGGTGTTGCACTTAGAACGCCATCTCATTGTTCCTTGATCCTTAGGCAGCCCGTGTTTACCTTGTCAGATACTGGTTGTGCCTGAAATACCTGTGCAACGTTGAGGAGCAGTTAACTGGGAAACACCAATGCTTGGGATTCTTGATTTGCTTACCTGATAGGAAAAGGACCTTTTCCCACTCTTCTTTTAAGTGTAATTTTGGTTCCCTAGAGCACAGGGATTGGAACCTCTACCCCTAGAGTGAATGTTTCTGTGCTGTCTTCGTTCATTTGACCACAGCTATTAATTACTGTCTTGTAGTTTTAAGAGGAAGGAGGTGTTTGTGGTGACTCGTATGCTGAATAATCTATAGTAAATAAACATCTCGCTGCCTAGATTGTGCGGTGGGCTCCTGCCTAGTGTCCGTGCATGACTTTGGCTGGAAACATTGGGGAATTAGTGTTGAAATGTAAGATCTCCCGGGCCTTGTTGTCTCGCCAGTTAAGCTAGGCTATGAACCCAGACCCGCTGGCAAGTGCATCAGTGATGAAAGTCGGTTTTTAAAATGCAGGGGGAAGTGTTTGCCAAAGCTGCGAGAGATGGCTGTCCGATAACTGCTGTCTGTCGGCTCATAAAACATCCCTAGGCCGATGCCAGATAAGTGTTGTTGTTTACTGCGATCATGTGGCTTTACTGTGCAAATGTTTGATTACGCTTGAGCCGATTCCTGTGCATTCTGTGAATCTGGGATTTGGGTTGAGATGCTCTGGGGTCTTGGTTTTTAGTGTCTTTTTCGCGCTGTTTCAGCACAGTCCCTCATTGTGGCCACAGAGAGGAACTGAGACCCTTGAAACTTAAATTCATTCTATAAAAAACATAATTTTCACAATGGGATAAGGGGTCAGACTGGATTAATGATTTTAAAGAAGCAACTAATTTCATTATTAGATTATTTGGGGGACGTTCTGCCTGGCCATATTCTCAGCCCCCAATAACACAACCGAAATCAAGCAATTAATTTAGATAATGATCAGTTTGCTTATTCGATAATTATCATATGCTGGTGGTATAATGTGAAACAGAATGCCGAGGGTATTTGGGCTCTTTTTTTAATGCCTAGCTACGGTTACTATCGATTGACCTTGAAGGTGAAAATATGATGTAGGGCAGTTATGTGTTTGATGTTCCCAACCGCAGAGTAAATGACACTTTGACAGAAAGCGCTTTGTAATTGGAAGTACCAACATCTATGGTAGGGCAGCATGGAAAGAACAGCTGCATTTGAAGACACATTCGTTTTCTGACATTGCTACAGTTCTGATTTTCTCAAGCACGATCAAGCTAATGATCACGTTAACAAGCCTTATCCACGAGGCCAAAACTAGTGCTTGTAAGCCTGGCATCACTATTAAGACATGGCATTTAATCATTACAGAGTTATTGTATTTTATTCAGACTATGATAGTTGTTGGCATTAAGGGGAAAAAAACACTTTTTTTGCCCGTTTACTGTATTTTTTTTTGTATGTGCTTGGGTTCTACAGTTTATGAAATCTAACATTTTAAATTGAAATGTTTAGTCTTTGTTGCATAACTCAGCATGTGATAAGCAGGAGGGAAGCCGGACAGCTGTTGTCATACTATGCAGTATAGCTGGGCGATATGGCCTAAAAATAAAATCTCAGATTTTTTTCATAATAAATCCGATTTTCGATTTTAATCGATTTCCCCGATCCCTTACTCGAAATCAAATTATAGATGACAAATAAATGGTTCAAAACAAGTTTTAACTTTATTTTGTTTATTTATTTTTTTTTACTTTATAGTTAGTGCAATCTGACAAGCCAAAAAATATGCTTGTTAGTGAGGTGGCAGACCATGCCATCGTAAACACTTTTAGAAACTTGTAAAAACTTTTAGCATGTTAGTGAATCCCAGCTTTTCCATAGTTTGTATGGGCACCGTCTCTTTTGCAGTATACATCGCGACAGTGTTTATCGCCTTCCGCGGTGCCCCCTTCTTATCATTTGGCACACAGTTTGAAAACGTGTCAGGGACGGTTGCTTGCTTAACTTTGGATGCTGTGCTGGTGTTGCGGGTATTTTCATTTCGCTGGGAGCTGCACTTCTCCCACTTCGCTGAGTGCCTCTGCTTTAGGTGCTGGAATAAATTTGTCCTGCAGCTTCCTTTGGTTGCAAGTTTTTAAACAGACTTTGCAGCGAGGACCTGTTTGGTCTGTGTCTGACGGTGAAAAACCAAACCATTTAATTACCATGTTGTTTGTGAATCCGCTACAGTGTTAATTTACCCGTGAAGAACGGTGCGTCGCATTAGTTCTGTTTTTGAGGCTCGTGCGTAAAATAAGTACAGTAATAAAATAGATTTTCATAAAAACACATCGTCCTGAACCGTAAATTCGAATTATTCGATAAAATCGATTTATCGCCCACCTTTACTGTGCAGGGAGATTTTGTGGTGGAATGGATTTGGTGTTTAAAAATGCCATGGTTACCTGTTTACCTGGTTAAATAATGCACAGGTTCATACCCTGTGTGGCTGTTGATTGTTCTTTAATCTTTTTCCCCCTTGACAGCTCCAGTCAGTAGCACATGTTTTGTTTGGCACCCGTGACAGATTATCCACCTGACCTCTCTGCCCCCGCCAACTTGTCCCCTAGGGTTTCGACCCACCTCATCAGAGTGACACTAGAACAGTCTATATAGCCAACCGGTTTCCCCAGCATGGTCACTACACCCCCCAGAAGTTTGCCGACAACAGAATCATATCGTCCAAGGTAATGTCAGATTCTGGGGCTAGATCATGGGCGTTCTCTCTACAGGATAGAGCTGGGGTCTCCAACTACTGTCCAGTAGGTATTCTATCATACACGGCTTCTGATGAACCACACCTGTTCTCAGGTAAATACCAGGAACAGGTGTGGCTCATCTGAAGGACAGAAAACCTACTGGAATAGTAGCTCTCCAAGACTGGAGTTGGAGATCCCTGGGATAGTGTCTGGGAATTTTCTGTTCTGATTTTCTGTTCTCTAGTAAATGTGCGTACGCTGCCCTAAAGAAGTGATTGTAAAAATATACCCCCCCCCCCTTCTGTTTTTCAGTACACTATTTGGAACTTTGTTCCGAAGAATTTATTTGAACAGTTTAGAAGAATAGCCAATTTTTATTTTCTTATCATTTTCCTGGTGCAGGTAAGTGGGCTTCTTCAGCCTGCTTGTGAGGATTGTGAGTAAGGCCTCGCCATGCATGTCGCTAGCTATTAGCCTCACCTGGCACTGACTCACCTGGCACTGACTCACCTGGCACTGACTCACCTGGCACTGACTCACCTGGCACTGACTCACCTGGCACTGATTTCCCACTTTACCTGCCTCTGCCTGCTGCTAACGGCCAGCCTCACCTGTCGCTAACTAGATAACGTTACCGGCTCCTCTAGTTCTTTGGCCAGAACCTAAAACCCATAGATTAAGAATATAACGCTATTTGCAATAAATTTCCATTCTTGAAATTAAAAAAAGCTATCAGTGACTCAAACTGAATAAGCCTCTCGGTAATGCTGGCTTTCATATATATCTGGGAACTCATGCTGGTAAAATTTCCCCCCCCCCCCCACCTGTTAAATATATATTTTTTTAATTATTCCGTTATTCAGCTGATGATAGACACTCCCACTTCTCCTGTGACCAGCGGACTTCCCCTGTTCTTTGTCATCACTGTAACGGCCATTAAGCAGGTAAGGCCCCCACAGCACTGCAAACTGCCCTCTCTCTCCACGTCACTAACAAACCACATCCCCAACTGTGGTCGCTGCCTTTGATAAGAGCCCAGAAAGGAAATTCTCTCTGAACCGCCACCCTGGAGACAGCAGTCATTGTTTTCTGAATAGATCAAAACAAGGCCATAGCCTGAGTGATGAACTAGATAATTTGTCGTGTTTAAAAAGCTTTTTAAACTGTAACGTGATTAAGTTGAGTCCAACACGCCACGCCTCAGTTGGTTTGCCTTTTAACTCTGCAGAAACGGAGTGCCTCTTTCCTCGAACCTTTAGCACTTACTTGTAAATGTCGGTCTTGGCGGGCTGCCCGATCCATGGCAAACTTTGGGGGGGGGGGGCAGTCCCACGCTTCCTAATCTCACCCGCCGCCATCACCCCTCCCCTTCCCATGGCAGGGCTATGAGGACTGGCTGCGGCACAAGGCCGACAACGAGGTCAACGGGGCACCTGTGTTCGTGGTGCGGAGTGGCAGCCTGGTGCAGACGCGCTCCAAGAACATCCGGGTGAGTGGCTAGGGTGCTAACATGCGGGCGATGAAGGTTTGGAACGGGGTGCAGGGAGGGCTGCAGGGTCTCAAGGGGGGTGATGTACGTCTTAGGCAGTCAAAGAAAATGTATGACTGTTTACCTGGGCACTAAGATTATATTTGCTATGAAGAAATTCACATTAGACCAGCACTGGGGAACCTGATCCATGGAGGGCAGATGGGGGGGTGAGTGTTTCGGATGACGTCCGAATCAGCCAGTAACAGTGGGTCCCCAGGACTGGGGCTGCAATGTCATTGGCTGATTCAAAGGTCATGTCAAAAACCTGCACCAGCTCTCCAGGTTTGCCGTCTCTACAATAGATGATATGCAAATTAGCACTAACATGATAAAAATGAACAATGATTTCTCCTGTTCTCCAAAAAGTTACTGATATCTTGTTGGACTGCTTGAGGGACACACTTCGGTTCCCAAACATCTCCTCAGGGGATCCCAAGCCGTTCCTTGTTACATTTTACGACCAGCTCACTTAATTAATTATTAAATGACTCATTGAAATATTGATTAGCCAAACAAGGTAGGTGGTAGTCGAGTCAGAAAGTACATGGGTGTTTTGAACGGCTGCTGCAGATACTAGGGTAACCTTAAGAGAGGTTTGGAAATAGTTAATCTCTGACACACATTGACAGATGTTACATTGTAGTTTTACACCTTTTACACCTTTGACACCTTTGACATTGTCGTCAAAGATTTTTGTACCATACTATAGGAGCAGGTGGGAGCACTCTTATTTCTGAGGCTTCACCAGCCTGAGGGGTGAAACCCTAACTCTTAAGTGGTGCTCATTTATTCGCTCTGTACTCTGCGGTGTGCGTCAGTAAAAGCAAGCCAATAAACATCTCAACAAACTGGTTTGTTTCGCCCCAGCTGGTCACCAGAACTGATGTCAGGTGGTCTTGTGGTGAAATGAGATTCTGATCAGATGGGAGATGATATATTAAGCCCAAAGGGAAACATAAAGAAGTGTTCAAAAATCAGGCAGTGTGCTGGGCTCCTAGATGGGGTCCTGGCACACCGTGTGCTATAGGAAGACCAGTTTGCAGTTTCCTTTTGCTTTATTGCCGCCTCCTCGTTCTGCTTTTGAGCACAGGCTGAGGGCCTGAAAAGAGGATGCAGCTGGCCGGCTTGATTGGTCACCAGCTGTGAGTGTTTGAGGATGCCGTGTCACGGTGTACATAAAACTGCATGCTTTCTGCACGCTTGCGTCATCTGGACAGGGGAACCTATGGAATTTCTCACCCTCAGGTTGGCGACATTGTGCGAGTGGCCAAGGATGAGACCTTCCCGGCTGATCTGGTCCTCCTGTCATCTGACAGAGACGAGGGGACCTGTCACATCACTACCGCCAGCCTGGACGGAGAGACCAATCTGAAGGTGGGCTTTTAATGGCTTCTGTCTGCTGCGGCTAAACGGATTACCGGTGAACCTTGCCGAGTGGGTGGGGGTGCGTGTGTGCGCCTGGTGCACTGCCAGTCTCTGACATCATTGTACACCTCCATTTCAGAATCGGGGTGATCTTATTTGACACAGAATTATAGAAACTTTGACATTGTAGGATGGAGGGGATGGGTAGGGTGCATGGCCCATTGTTCCTGATGATCCCTTCACCTTACCGTCACTCTGCTTCGCCTGTCAGAGAGCAAGCCTCGTGTTTTCGATTACCCTCTTTACTCTGGAAGGGTAATCAGGTGGCATGCGGTAAATGCGACCACTGATCTTCAGCTGCCCTTTTGGGGGGAGAATTCCACCCAAAAATTAAATTCTGTCTTTCGCCGTCGCCAGACAGTGTCGTGTATGTCTGAGGGAAATTATATTACCGGGAAATAAAAGTATCCCTTTGTTTTCAGGAAGTGCCTTAGCCGCTGATGTCACCAGCAGTGATTTCCATTTTGACCTGTGTTAGTGTAAAGCTGCACCTTTTGCTGTGTTTTAGTAGCCAGCAGTGTGGTGCTAGCAGAAGCTCCCTCTCCCCGGCTGGTTTCCATGCCGAGAGTCCCCATTAATTCTTGGCACCGGGACGCAGTAAACCGTATTCTGGGAGATACCAAAACACTCCCTGGGAATTCTGGGAACTGGTAGATCCCAATAATGTTACCTAGACTTTTATTATTATTTTTATATGACCTTGTCTTAACAAATTTGTGACGTTTGAGTTTTTGGCATTTGTCAGGACCAATTGTACAACAATGTATGTGAGAACCTGTGTAACTCACCCCCCCCCCCCCCACAACAGACACACTTTGCGGTCCCAGAGACGGCTGTTTCCCAGACCGTGTCCAAACTGGAGGCCCTCCAAGCTGTGATAGAGTGCCAGCAGCCAGAGCCGGATCTGTACAGGTACTGAGACTCTGAGTGCTGGCTTCGTCTGCCAGTCTTAGCCTGGACCCGGATGGCGGTGCCTTACAGCTTGCTGGATTCGCTTATATTTTTAGTCGTGTTTCAGGCCCCCTGTCAGCCTGCCCATCCCTCACCGGGGCCTTCTCTCCTTTCAGGTTCGTTGGCCGGATCACTGTGTCGCAGCAGGGGGAAGAGATCGTAAGGTAATAGTCTGCCTTTTGTCGTCCTGCTGAATCGCTTGCCCGGTTAAGCTCGCCCCTGGATCGGCGTCGTGTGTCGGCCGCTGCTTGTGAGCGGGGTGCTTAAATTCAGCTCTGGGCCTTTATCAGCACAAAGACTCTCTTCCATTCAGCTGCTGTCTTATCTGTTTGTTTTGAGAGGCACGTGTTATCTCAATAGCGGAGTTGAATGGAAACGCACAAATGGACGGTAGCACTCTTGGGGATGGTGCTTAATTGGAGGGGACTGGATCGTCAAAATATTTACCCTCTTTTGACTTCTGCTGATTGTCTTTAGACCCTTAGGACCAGAAAACCTTCTGCTTCGTGGTGCTAGACTGAAAAACACCAAGGAAATATTTGGTAGGGTTCTCTCTCCCATTCCTTGTATATTTTTCCTTCTTGTGTCTGTATTCTTGATTGTCATATTCTTGTTTTTATTAATTTAAAATGGCATATTTTCATCTCTGTGTGAAAAGTAAAATAACGTAAGGATCCAAAATAAAACTGAGATGTCTAAAAAAAGCCACGTTAAACATTATTTGCTCTGTTTAACAGTGCTCGGGAAATATTTCTAAAACAATGTGATTTTCACTGGGGCGGCTGATCATTATGTCCTCAACTGCACATCACCTCTGCGTCAGACTTACTGCGAGAAAAGAGGCTTAGCTGATGTTTGCAAATCGACTCATGCAGTTTTGCCATGATGGTTTACACCTACAGCACTCTATCATTAATGTTCTCTCTCTCTCTTTCTCTATTTGTTTCTCTTTAAATTCTCCCTGTTTTTGAATTATTGTGTACAAATAATGTACTAATTTACAACACCCATATAAAGCACCTTGAGGCAATTTGTGAAAGGGGCAATATAAAAATTAATTGAAATATAATTGAAAATTTTTCTAGAAAAAAACTTGACTGGAGATACGCTGGACTTGAATCTCAAACCCTCTTTAACAGGTTCCCCTGTCTGCTGTCTTAAGTGTTTATGGTCGTGTTATATTCCTACAGGAGTAGCTGTTTACACGGGGATGGAATCCAAGATGGCTCTGAACTACAAGTGCAAATCACAGAAACGCTCAGCTGTGGAGAAGTAAGTCTGGCATCTAGATGGCTTGTTGTTAGCTCGGTATTCGCCATTTTACCAAGGTCGTCTTCTGTCTCACTTCAGGTCGATGAATACCTTCCTGATCATCTATTTGGGCATCCTGCTGTTCGAGGCCATTCTCAGCACCATCCTGAAGTACGCTTGGCAGTCTGAGCTCAAGTGGGACGAGCCCTTCTACAACAGGAAGACGGAGCAGGAGAGGAACAGTAGCCAGGTAACCAGGAGACCCCTGCTGGCCATCACAAGGACCTTCTGTAGACTTAAAATATTGGTTTCTCTTTTTTTTTTTTCCAACTTTAGAGGTACAATCTGAGAGGAAGCTTGAAATGGCATCCACCGCCAGCTTCCACTGGATGCCCATGCTTTTAGATGTCTTTCTAAAGTTCTGCTACAAGAATCTTGATATTTTGTGCTCTTGTTTCCCCGTTTCAGATCCTGAAGTTCATCTCTGATTTCCTGGCTTTCCTGGTGCTCTACAATTTCATCATCCCCATCTCACTGTACGTGACTGTGGAGATGCAGAAGTTCCTAGGTTCTTTTTTCATTGGATGGGATCTGGATCTTTACCACATGGAGAGCGACCAGAAGGCCCAGGTCAACACCTCAGACCTCAACGAGGAGCTGGGCCAGGTGGGGGCGGCGTGTTGCAGTGAGGCACCTCCTGCGGGTGGAGACGGGCGCCGCTTGATGGCACTCTGTGCTGCAGGTGGAGTACGTTTTTACGGACAAGACGGGCACCCTGACAGAGAACGAGATGCATTTCCGGGAGTGCTCCATCAACGGGGTCAAGTTCCAGGAGATTAATGGAAAGCTGGTACCAGAGGGGATGACAGACGATGCCCCAGACGGCTGCATGCCACTCCTGGTAGGAAGAATCCTTTCCCCTAACTCTGATTTTGCATTTATCTTTGCAGTGACTTTGACCCCAAGTTACTAGTTTAACGTTATTGTAGGTAGAAATGCTTTTGGTTAACATATTGATATTGGCCAGCATTTGATAAATATCAATCTTAGTCAATGTTACTGGGCAATATTTAGACTTTAGTCAGTATTCAAAGTTTGTGGCACCAGACCATAAGACGCAACTGCCTAAGTAATATAGATAATTACATTGGACTATTAGGCATTTTCTGTCCTGGAGGATGAGTCATTTGATTGGCTTATTCACGCTTGTAAAAGGACTTGAGGGTTAGCTGGGAGTGTTGGGCATTTCAGGTGCAGAAAGTAAAAATCCAGACCAAGATCCAGTTTCTATCAACAATTTGTAGTTTCTGGATGTGAAATGGCCAACACTGTTAGCCAGTTATCAATATGTGTGATATTGGATAAAGATATTTCGGTTATTAGTTTTGGTCAAAATTTCCTCATCAGTGCACATTATCAGGTACATATTGACTGAAAGTGATCAAGTAGCTAGTCAAGGGCTGGGAATTGGCTGGGAAGCTTATCCATCAAGCCTCACTCCTTAACCTGATCCGCTTTGGCCTGAATCCCAGGGCATCAAGGTAAACGTCCTTTTTGCAGAGACACCTGACTTAACATGTGTCACGGTACCAGTTTAGTGTGCTTCAGTGCAGTACGCCATTGAGGTAGATGCTGATGCATACTGATTAGCCAGTGTTTCCAAAACATTAGCGATCTCTGCCGTAAAAGGTCACACACGTTTTGTTAAAAGGGGGCTTCTCAGATCCACATAACTGTCGTTTAAAATTAAATTTAAGGGAAACCCAGCCAATTGGCATTAAATATTTCGTAATAATACAGAAATACTAGAAATCTGTAAACTCTGCAGCCTATGTTTTTGTATATTTCCTTAGGCTGTCCTGTGTTGTCCTGGCTTATTTCACTGTGTACATTAGGATGAGCTCATCTCAGGATGCAGGGGAAAGTAACATTAGAGACTGTGAATCATATGTCACTATATGTTATGTTGGAAGCCTGTGTTTATTTAATAAATCTGTTCCCGTTTACCTAGTTGGCAAACCCTTTCTCTGTCTTGGTTCCCGACCCCTCGCCCTCTGCAGAGCACAGAGGAGCAGCTTTTCCTCAAGGCCGTGTCACTCTGTCACACGGTGCAGATCAACTACGAAGAGCCGGATTGTGTGCGCGACTCCTTCCACCACGCCAATGGTGTCTCCTTGCAGATGGAGTACTACGCCTCATCCCCAGACGAGAAGGCACTGGTGGAGGCCATGAAGAGGTGGGGCCACACCTGCAGGCCACACCCCTGCTGCCTGGCAACCAAAAATAGCCACGCCCCTCTTCCCGTGTACCTTGCCTGGCCAGATGTAAATCATCCCTTCAGTTTGAGGCTGCAGCAATTCTCTGGAATTAAATGCCTTACCTGCCGTAAACTGCAGAGTACAGATGTGTTAAGATGAACATCAAGGAAATATACTGGAGGTTCATTCACTCCATCTGTCGCTTAGTTACCTAGACCGGGATTGATGGTGATAAACTCTCAATCGTCACAGTTATAATAGAAGCACGGAAATGGGTACAGTATGTAATAATAGTCCTGTTAATAGATCGGTGTTAATTAATCATGTAGCGTGATTCCACAAGCTGGGTCATGACTCATTCATTTATTAATAGCCTAATCACAGTCTGACTGCATTTGTTCGTTTTACTGCCACAGAATGGGCGTTGCCTTCACTGGGAACAATGGGGAAATCATGGAAATCAAGACGTTTGGTAAATCAGAGAGGTATGTCCCGTCCCGTCCCCCGCCCCCATTCATGTGTCATGGAGTGTATTCCTGCAGCCCCTTTCCTGAAAGGTACATATGTTGAATGTTTTTGGTTAATGTATACCCAAGTTTTTACCGTGATTCTGGTATTTTTCAAGAACCTTTGAATAAGAGAAAAGTTTAGAAAACAACAAATGAAATGCAGTATAATGGAATAAGAAAGGAAGAAAATAGTGTAGCACTCTCAACAAGATCACACAGGATCATAGCTACATTGGTCTTGATTGAGGCTAACTGAGGCAGGTCTTTAATGTCTCTGTGTGACTTAAAGAAGGGACACCATACCTTTTAGAAATTAGAATCACCCCTCTTAAATTCCAGATATAAGCTGCTGCATGTTTTAGAGTTTGATGCAAACCGAAGGAGGATGAGCGTCATCTTACAGACACCGACAGGTAAAGGGGATTCTTACTCTGCGTCTGTCTAACCGGGGGCGGCTGTTTTTCCTTACCTGGCGACTCGCTTTTTCAGGCGAGAAGGTGCTGTTTACTAAAGGAGCCGAGTCGTCCATCTTCCCCCATGCCAAATCCGGCGAGGTGGACAAGACCCGTCTGCACGTAGACGAGTTCGCTCTGGTGAGTCGGGGGTGGGGGCCTCATCCCGATCTGCTTCTGTCACGTCCTGCACATCCAGTCGCTCCCCCAGAAACACCCCGACTTTCTGCTAACCCTGAGCTTCCTTGCAAAGTTATGCTAGTGTAGTAACTGCTTATATGGCTCAAGAAGCTTGGGACAGAATTATTCTGGTACAAATACTGTTTAAATAATTTCCTTATAGTAATCAAGTAGTCCGCTTGCATTGTTCATTAGCGGTCTTTTTAAATATGACATCATATGGAATTGCTGCTGCATTTTTATTCCTTTTTTTTTCCTTTTTTAAACTTTTCTTTGATAGCCCAACTTTGCCTTATGGTAACCCGCCTGCTTCTGGCTAGTTAGGCTATCTGAGGCTAATGCTGTGTGCACAGAAAACAACAGGGAAAAGAAAGTCATTTTCCCTCAATGACAAATATAGACTCATTGAAGCTTATGATAAAAAAAACGAGCCACCGAGAAAAAACGAGCCACCGAGATGCAGCAGCGAATCTACAATAAGCTATTTCATGTACAGTACTGTGCTGTATTGTACCGTATTTGAATTATACGCAGTTCAAAAATTTCATTTGTACAGTACTGTCATTTGAAAATCTTTTGAAATAGCTGTCGTGTATTTTGAAATCAAGAAAATTTAGTGACACTATCCATTTTATTATATTATATCTGCCTGAAGCATAAACAAGAAAAAAACCAGTTATAACGATCATCTGCTTATAATGATCAATTTCACCCAGACAGACAGGATCACTATAAGCGGTTTCCACTGTCTGCTTTTTACTCATCATCCCCGAGAACCATGCTGTAGCCTGGATGGACGGTTTGTTTGGTTAATTTATTTCCCTATGACTAGAAGGGGTGCAATGATTATTCGACATTGTTGACAAAAATCGACAATATAAATAGTCACCGACGAATCTGATTGTCGAGAATTGTCGCCAGATGTATTTTTAAATGGAGTGAGACGATTCCCTTCCATTCTACCTGTGTAATACTACTGCTTTCTAATAGACTGCAGTAATACACTACACTGGTGAGATTCGCTCTTGTGCAATAGAATTCAGCGAGAGGTAGAAGAATTGCAGCCACAAATCAGGCATCATCGTGTATTAAACACTCTAAAGTCTGGGACAAATGGAGTAAAGTTTTCCATTGCTATGTCGGATTTCCGTCAACTGAGTGCACTAAAGGTTAATAATGAGATTTATGTAGATCTGAAGGGAAAAAAATGGAGGGGCTGGAAAGGCTGTATTTCTTTTGTTTAATTACGATTTAATTATTCTTCCTAAAAATAAAAATAAACACTATGGTTTCCGCAGTTCGCTTAAACATTGACGGCTGCGGAGTAGCCTACAGGCTGCAAAATATTTCCCGTAGCATGTTTAAGATGCCAAACTTTATAGTAAGAGAAAATAATTCCCCAGCATTTATTGCTACATCAGTCTCAAAGACTTTTAATGTCCCAAAACAGACAAGATCTGCAAAAGGGTGAATGGCACGGGCCTGGCGTATCCAATAATAATAATAATAATAGGCTAGTATGTAGTATATTTTACATAAAAAAAAAAAGATTTGAATAGAATGTATTTATGTTTGGAATTCAGTGGTGTTTCATGAAGTGTCTCATACTCAATAGTAGCTAAAAAGGGTTGGAAAACAGTGGAGAAAACCCATTGCTTAAATAAATACAGAAGCCAGAACTCAGGATTCAGGACAGTGGCTCCGACATTGCAAGTGCTGCAAGAGCTTATGCTCCGTTAAAAATAAATAACAGCAGTTTTGAAGTCCGTTTTCTTGCTGTTAACAGAGGAATGGCAATGGGAATCTGCTCTAAATTTCCTGTATTTTGAGTCGGATGGTGGGATTTTTCAGGCTGTTTTTAAAATGAGTTTTTATTTAGAAACATATGCTATATAAATAGCTGCGATGAAAAGAAATGAAGTATGAATTAGCATATACAGGTTAAAATGCATGATAATGTCATATCAGTGCAAACGCACATAAAATACGTACGCATTTGCACTGTCACAGCAATGGATTGCCACACGTATCGCTTTTAAAAGTGAATGCGTACTTGCGTACCAGTTGTATGCAGCTCTGATTGTATCAGAAATTCGGATCGGTATCCAAGCAGATCCAGACCTATTTGTGTGATCGGATATCGGCCATGTGTGACCAATCCACGTTCTATACTTAGTTATTTAGTTTTTGGCAATCTCTAAAAATTTAAATCAATGGCATTCAAGTCGAACAATAACCTCTTGCTAAATGTAAAAGCTGGTAGCTAAATAGGAGCCATTTTATAATTATGCAATTTATAATCCGATTAGTCGACTAATCATTTTAATAGTCGATGACAAGTCGACTATCAAAATAGTCGTTAGTTGCAGCCCTAATGACTAGGGAATTGCATCCCTGAAATGTTCATATTGTGTGCATATAAGTATCCCGTGATGCACTGGCATGTCACTAAAAATAGGTACAACGTCAATGTAGGACTGCAAAGGGATCTATGGTCACCGTGACCCTGTACTAGATAAATTACTGGAAGATGCATGCATGCTGGTTGTTATAAATGAAATTCCAAATTGCTGGAGGTTCTGCTGACATCCTGTGCTTGGCTGCTCTCTGTCCAAATGAGCCCAAATCCCTCATGTGCCTTTTGGTCTGTGTTCTCAGAAAGGTCTGAGGACCCTGGTGGTGGCCTGCCGGCACTTTAGCGCTGCCGAGTATGAGGAAGTGGACCGGCGCCTCCACGAGGCCCGCACAGCGCTGCAGCAGCGTGAGGTGCGCCTGGCTGAGGTCTTCAGCTTCATCGAGAAGGACCTCGAGCTGCTGGGGGCCACCGGCGTAGAGGACAAGTAGGTTGACGCGAAACTGCGCGACGTCGCTGCACAGTCAGCGCCGCGATGCCCCGGCTGCATCCTCACATGTAGAGTAGCTTGATGCAATAGGGCGCAGTCTGCTTGAAACTGCAAGAATGTTGTTTCCTTTATTTACTGCTGTTTGAGCCTCGCCTGTGTCACCAGCCATCTGACAGGGTGTAGCTGACATCGTTCCCCTTCTGAGTAATCGCTTCGCAGTGACTGATAGCTGGTTATTGCTAAATTTTTGTTTTGTCCGTTGTAGTGCGGTGTGACATTTAAAGCTTATGGCATGTGGTGCGTTGTGGGCCGTCAACTGTCACAGAATTAGGTTTAGTGAAACCTCCGCCTCTCGCTCACCCTGGCCGTGGTTTGAACGCCACCAAGCCTGGCCCCCCAACTCCAGGTCAGGGGATGCATTGCTCATCCCCAGTGGTGCACTGGATCTGACAGCAGGGACAGAGTCATTTCAGTTCCCTGGGTGGCTCGTCCACTCTGAACCCTTCGCCGATAATCCACTTTGGGTCACCGGTGTGAATCATCGTTTCTGATTGGCTGGTGGCTTGTAAGAGGCACCTCCTCTTCCACCTGCTACGAAAGACTGCAGAGAAGCACTTATGAGTCGGTGCTTGGGGGTGGGGCGTGAACTCAGACCCACTCCCCACCCTTCACCCCCAAATATGGAACAGCATTAAGCCCCTTCATGTACACGTATCTTCCTGTTTTTTTCCTTTTCTTTTGTCTTTCGTTTTGAGGTGGCCAGTGTCCCGCTCGAGTCCTGTATGGGTGGGAGCCATTTCCAGATAAAAACACTGTGTTTATTGAACTGTGAAACCGAGGGCTTCCTGAGAAAAGGGGTTAATGAGTTGTTGACTTGGCTGACCTCTGGGGGGGGGGGGGGGGGAAATGCGCTGTCATGCTGAGTGTCACCACACCCCCCGCAGGCTACAGGAGAAGGTGCAGGAGACTATTGAGGCACTGCGACTGGCTGGCATCAAGGTGTGGGTGTTGACTGGCGACAAGCACGAGACTGCGGTCAGCGTCAGCCTCTCCTGCGGACACTTTCACAGAACCATGAACATCCTGGAACTGGTGCAGCAGAAGTCGGACAGTGAATGTGCGGAGCAGCTGCGGCAGCTGGCCAGGAGGTAGGCCAAGGGCCAAGAGGGAACATGTGGGAAAATGGCCAGAAACTCCAAATGAATAAATAATTGCCTCACAGCTTTGCTCAGACTTTGCAAGTTAAATGATGGACATCTTATACTCCAGAGAAGATGGTCAGAATTCTTCTATTAGGATGGTATGTTATGGATATTTGGATATGGGATTGCCCTGATTCCTTTGGGTGGGCAAAAACCGATCTAAAAATGTGCTTTATACAGTAAAGGACCATATAATTTGATGTAGGGCCAGAATAGAAATACTGTGACAGTTTCTCATTAATGAAGAGCTTCTTCCATGCTTTGAGGGCCTTCAGTCTGATATGATCTGTCCCAGCAGAGCACCTCACACCACTTAATGTTTCCCGCTCCTTTTCAAGGTCACTGGATGTCATCCTCTGATTCACGAGAAACTGTCAGATCGGTTAACGGTCATCTCTGGCATTAGAAAGTCGCTCCCGTCCTTTACCTGGCTGGTTTCTAGTCATTCCCAGTGTCTCCTGCTTCACCTTATCCTTGTGTTCTGCTGTCATAGAAACTTTGAACCAGGAAGCAACCTGCTGCTCAGCGTAGCCTTGAGCCAGCAGAACCAGGATTAAACCAGGATTTAAAAATGCAGATTTGGTTAAAATAGAGTGGTAAAGTTTTTCCACAGATGTATGTACAAAATATTTGTGTATTTGTAACACTACAAATAAGAGGTGCTTATCATAACCTTATTACCGTTGGTCTTCATCATGCCAAACGGCATCACCTTAACATCCTGCTGAAAGCTGAACGCTAAATGTGTGGTGTTCAGTGGGGGACGCGAGTGTGCTGCCAGCAATGGTGCTGGGACAGCGACGCACCATCTGAATAAAACATGGGCCATCGACCCGATCGGACCTGCGACAGAATTTTTTGTGGAGGAAGCCCGTGAGTCGACGACTTTGAGGAATCGACCGACCCTCGACGAAATCTGAGCTTGGCCCCTCCCCCACACGCAAACGCGTACACGCCCGTCGGTAAAGTGCCGACCCCCCCCCCGTCCCTCGCCACAGGATCCAGGAAGACCACGTGATCCAGCACGGCCTGGTGGTGGATGGCGCCAGCCTGTCACTGGCTCTGCGGCAGCACGAGCGCCTGTTCATGGACGTGTGCCGCAGCTGTTCGGCCGTACTATGTTGCCGTATGGCGCCCCTACAGAAAGCCAAGGTGAGGCTGCCCTCCTACACTCCACTGAAGTCACTCATAATTTAGGGATTGCTTTTACCGATACTGCTACTTCACTGACACAATTCTGGTACTGCACTTCATTGAAGACGCCTACAGGGCCTCAAACCTACAACCTACCACTAGCCACTCTCTTGCCTTTAACCACACCCGATCCTCCCCATAGTGCTCCCTAGTTTAAATTCTCCTGCACTGTAACCAATAGGACACTAAACGCATCACAGCATGTAAATATAATCATATTTTGCTGTAGTGCCATTTAGGGATGGCTGATGTCCTCTCTGTGCCGTTTAGCCTGGTGAGTTATGGCGGCCTTTAGAAGGGTTCGGGCGGACGCTAAGGCTAACAGCGGCCGCTATTAATTTGACAGGTCGTGCGGCTGATAAAGACCTGCCCAGAGAAGCCCATTACGTTAGCCGTCGGAGACGGTGCCAATGATGTCAGCATGATTCAGGAGGCCAACGTCGGCATAGGTAACCGCAGAACTTGGGTCACTAGACCAAATGAAATTAACAGCTCCCTTTGAACTTCCGTGTTTAAGGTTTATTGCCTTCCATTTCTGCTTTAATATGAAAGGAACTCAATGTCCAAATTTATTTTTACACTTTGAGACCAGATGTCCATTTAAAGGTGGCATTTAGTGGACTTGTTGCAGAACGCAGAAATTAGTTTTGGGATTATAGTGATGATAATTAGGTCAAGGGATCTGACGAAAATCTGAAGTAATTATTCCATCCCACTTGTTCAACATCAGAATAATATATCAACACTAAGTGTCTTCAACAATCTATTAAAATATTACTTCTAACTTTATCAGTGTTACTAATTTTTATAACCTGTGATGTGACTTTTTAGTTTGTTTTATTTTTTTGATTGTCGGTGCATATTTTTAGACGTAACCGTTGCAAATTTATTTCTGAAGGGCTCTAAAATCAGAAACCTATTTTAAACAAATAAATATATAATAATAATTTTTAAGTTTGTATGTGACACTAGTATGCCTTTCAGTGCACCTATAGGTAAATGTTCATTATTAACTGTGTCATTTCACCTCCCGTCTTATCTCGTGTCTTGAATTTTTTTATTTATTTGCATCCCTGCATATGCCTTGATTCAGATGAGTGTTTTATCGTGAAGTTCTGGGATATTGAGGAAAAAAATAATACTCAAGTTTGTAATGTTGTTTTTCATTTATGGAGTCAAATGTACATTTTGAGTAAATACCTGGATGACTGCCTTTCTGCCGTTAACCCCACTTATTGGGGTCAGTAGATGCAAGCATGAGGCCCAACTCTGCTGTTCTGAGAGGGTTAATATTGCGACAGTGTCTGGCCGAGTTTCAGGAATTGATCTGTCGAATTAAATTCTTTTCAGGCATCATGGGCAAAGAGGGGAGGCAAGCTGTGCGAAACAGTGACTATGCAATAGCGAGGTTTAAGTTCCTTGCCAAATTACTCCTGGTCCACGGCCACTTCTACTATATTAGAATAGCAACCCTTGTACAGTACTTTTTCTACAAGGTAAGTTCAAGAAACTTCTCATGTTGATGATGACTTCAAACATTTGGTCTCGGCACTGAATATGTATATTCTTTACCTGAGTAAATGTCAATTCATTTTTTTTTTTGTCTTTCTTTTAGAATGTGTGTTTTATCACGCCCCAATTTTTGTACCAGTTCTTCTGTCTGTTTTCACAACAAGTAAGTTGTGTCTGTTCCGTCTGCTGTTTCTGTCCCCTGTCCTGTTTCTGTGTGAGCTATTAATTGCTGACTGTGTAGACCCCTGATTCCCAGCTATGAATGCCACCATCGGGTGTACGGTCTGTGAATGGGAAAGAGGCTCGACATTCAGTTTCACTTGGAATCATTTGATTATGGGCTTGGCTAGTATTTGGGACTTCCCTCCGTCGCGTCGTATGTCACGGTCGTCAGTAATGCTGTTGGTTTCTCATGTCGCCGCAGCGACTGACAAGCCCTTCCTGTCTCCGATCCTCAGACGCTGTACGACAGTGTTTATCTGACCCTGTACAATATTTGCTTCACCTCTCTGCCCGTCCTGGTGTACAGCCTCTTTGAGCAGCTCGTTCACCCGCACGTGCTGCAGAACAAGCCAGCCCTGTACAGGTAAGACAAGTCGTTCCCCTACCCCCACCATAGGGCAGGCTAAATGTAATATCTCACTAATAGGCATGTGATGAAGACCTTGGGCAGAAATTGGTATGCGGCATAAAATATCCGCTATTCTTCGGGTATTTATCGGCCCTTATATTATATGAATGTGGGTAAAATGGTTTCTCAGTCAGGGCCAGCTAGCATCATTGACGTTTCAGCAGCAGACTGTAACTTAATAGTTGTTTCGTTCTTGTGCTGTTATTGTATTTAAGCTGAATTGCTACATTCAGAGCTTGTCATTTGTGAAATTTTGTGTCATTTTGTATAAAAGTACGTCACTCGCACTCTTCATTGGGGGGGGGGGGGGGGGGGGGGGGGGGG
>JAODUD010000043.1:10817965-10841915 GCA_026784285.1 Stomatorhinus walkeri | reverse complement strand
CCCCCAATTGCTCCCGGTATGCAGGTTGGCACCTTGCATGGCAGCCTCCGCTACCGGTGTGTGAATGTGTGTATGAACGGGTGAATGAGAGGCATAATGTAAAGCGCTTTGGAATAAAGCGCTATATAAATGCAGTCCATTTACTATCCCCTCCTGTTTTCTATAAACCTCTGACTTTAATTACCTACAAGATACACCTGCTGATCATCATTTGAAACAGGATCCAAATGGATTCCCATTGTAATAATGTTAACGCTGCACTGAAACCAATAATGCAAAGAATAATTTCTCGGTTCTGCCCACTCGACAAGTAACGCATATTGTCCAGTAGGGGGAGACAAAGCACGGCGTGACAAACGTATTGTCCACCCAACCATTTATCTTCAAACTGTTTCTTCAATACAGGGCAGGGCGATTCGAATCACGGTCCTCAATGTCTGATCACTGCTGATTTTCCAGCCGTACTTTAATTGTGAGCGGGGTATGAAGCCTCTGGCCAATCAGAATCGGTAATTATTAAACTAACAACCTGGGAGAACTGGCCTGGATTTGGAATCGAGGGCCAGATTTGAAGAGCCCTGGTACAGGAGACACCTTGATTCGAATGTCAGAGGCACACACACACATTATCAGCAATTCAGAGAAAGTACACACTCACACATTAACATGCAAACCCCGCAAAAAGAGAGTGGGAGACGAAGCCAACTGTGAGGCAGCAGAAGCCACCATACCACCCAAAGTTAAAGCCATTTTCTTTAACCATTTAAACGGTACGGTCACAGCACGGCCGGGGGTTTGTTCCAGGAAGCAAAGAACACAAGGACGCCAGATGTGATGACAGTTTATCATTGGGGACAAGTTCAGACTACGGGTAAATTGGAGAAATTGCATCATCGAAAACCATATTTTGAAAACTGGAATACCGGGAACAAATGTTTGTAAACGGGAGAAGATGTGACTGCTACAGGTGGAATTCAAACTCTTAACTGCGACTACCCCCTAATCACCAATGAACAATTAAAAGCATAATATCTGCTCGATCTAATTACAATATAAACAAGAAACTAGTTTAACATACAAATATTCTGGATACATGACTGATGTTTCCATTTGTCTTATCATTTTTCCTCGTTAAACAAGTGGTAAACCTACCAAATTCAAAGAATTCGTATGTTAACCAAAGGAAAAATATTTGCCTGACCACTTAGCAAACCATGTGGTTTATCTTCAGTCTTAAGGTCCTGCACCGCCGTCCATGCTGCTTCCGGTGTCGAATCGCGCTGGGATCTTTACGGAGACCCCGTAGGAGCCGAAGCACGTCTTTTTTACTGCAATATTACGCCACACGGACATATAGGTCCAAATAATTTGTTTCGTAATTTTAAAGATCAAGCCCCCTTAACACTGGCTGGCATAAAAATGAAAACATTTAAAACGTCATCAATGTAAAATTATTGTAATGATGTAGAAAAATGTGTTCGTTTATTGGCAGCCTTTTTTCCACATACCGGAAGTTTGGGTCCCGGCTGGATAAAACGCTGTGCGCCCTTAACACGCATCCTTTTCAGTTGTACACCGAAGCTTCGTGCGGATCATGTCAAGCGGTTCTGCGGATTATAACAGGTACGCGTTAAAAAGTGTTCCGCCGTTCAAAAATAATCATAGTAATAATGTGTATTTAGTGTATTTTCGGTGATGTAATTATTATGGTTGGAAAAGTTGCATATGTTATAGGTTTTTCATTCGCTCTAAAAAAAAAAAAAAACTAGACAGGCAACTAGTTCTTCGTAATGGTGAATAGTCTTTTCGTTAATAATTGCATTAGTTCTTAGTCATTTTACATTTTAAGTTCATATTTGAGGTGTGTGAAGTCTTCCCATGAATATGTCCCATATGCGGGGACCAAAGGCCGCACTGTGACCCCAAGTCGGTCCACTGGGGGATCAGAAAATATTTTGTCAATTTATGTTCTTATTGTGTTGTTACGTCACTAGAAATACACTGGTTAACTCCACAGCATGCGCGTGTGAAATAGTTCTAGTTACCGAAAACTATGAATTTTAATTTGTCTGTCCACCTCTAATTTTGCACCGGGGCGTCGGCTTGTATTCGGCGAGGTGGAGATCAGACGCATTAACCTGTAATGGCTGAGTAACTCTTTCTCGGGGGGGGGGGTGTCGTCCTGTAGTAGACTGTCCCTTATTCGTGGTCCCGAAAGCATGCGGTATGGCCGCGGCCTCCATCTGCTGCAGTTCTCCGCACGCCGGTCCACGTGGCGTACGGTGCGGCCCCACCAGCCTTGCTGCTCGCACCGGGCTTTAATAAGGATCATCTTTTACTAGCTCAAGAGATCGAGACCATGGGGGCCCTGAAGGGATGGAGCCTGATGGTGTCATCGAGGTGAGTTGTGTGATATCTGTGTCCCAGGACGGTCTGTTAAGTACTACAGGCATCGACATGGGTTTTCCTTAATGTCCCCCCTCGCAGAGCAATTGGACTGAAAATGTCGATAATTTCGATGACATGAACCTGAAGGAGCAGCTCCTGAGGGGTATATATGCGTATGGTTTTGAGAAACCGTCAGCGATTCAGCAGAGAGCAATCATTCCGTGCATTAAAGGTATAGTCTTCTTTGGGTCTTTCATCTGTTCGAGAGCTGTCAACAGTTGAGTGAGATGATGCTGTTTCATCTTTCGGGACTGACCTGTAATGGAGACATCTTTCACACTGATCACTCGCATGTCAGAGCTGAAATTTTCTTTGTAAATTGTTCAAATCGACAATGCTCTTTGTTCCAGAGCAAACCAGTTTCATACGTCAGGCTGTGGATAGCGCCTGCTTACTTTTTACTTTCCTGACCCATTTCTTTGTGTCTGCATCGCAGGCTATGATGTCATTGCTCAGGCTCAGTCAGGAACTGGCAAGACGGCCACATTTGCCATTTCTATCCTGCAGCAGCTGGAGATAGACCAGCGAGAGACGCAGGCTCTGGTTTTGGCCCCCACCAGGGAGCTGGCCCAACAGGTATGCTGCACCTGAGGTCAGGACACAAACTCTGACATGTTTCAGACCAAGGTGGCATATTTGGATGGGGTTCCGCAAAGGTACTGTTATCTTGTCTACAACTGTACTGTGTGTCGCGAATGAGCTAACATTGTCTGGAGCCCTCTTTCTTCCTCTTCCCCATGTGCTCTGTATGTGTTTTCAGTTCAGATATGAAATGCTGTGTTCGCAAAAGTGAAGGTTTTTGCAAGCCTTGATTTGTCTTGGTCTGAAAGTTGACGTAGATGCTTCTTTGTTACTGCGGTTTTATCGTCTTACCGCTCAGGATTTATTCCGTAGTTTAACACTATCCAATGGTTTGTCCTCTTCCAGATTCAAAAGGTGATCCTGGCTCTTGGAGACTATATGGGTGCCGCCTGTCATGCTTGCATCGGAGGTACAAATGTCCGAAACGAGATGCAGAAACTCCAGGCGGAAGCGCCGCATATAGTGGTCGGCACGCCGGGGCGGGTGTTCGACATGCTGAACAGGCGATATCTATGTGAGTGTCCGTAAAATCGCTCTAATATGAGCCGTGGCAGTGAAATGATGCCTTATCATCTTTCGGGACTGACCAGTAATGGAGAAGACCGTTGTATCGACCTGATCACGTGTGCGAGAGCCACACTTGTTTGTTGGGCCTTGGGGACCTTTTGCAGAAATGTCATCTCATTTCACGCAGCCCCCAAGTGGATCAAGATGTTTGTCCTGGATGAGGCCGATGAGATGCTGAGCCGAGGTTTCAAGGATCAAATATATGAAATTTTCCAGAAATTGAGCACAAACATTCAGGTCAGTTGCTTGATTCTTCACACCTGCAAGCATATAGAAAACAGGATCACCTTTAGGACCAGTGTGGTGGCTTTTATTCTTTAAATCTGGTATTTAAATGCCAGACAGAGGTAATAGATGGGCTGTTACAATGGTATCTTCCATATTAAAGAACTCTGCTAAAATTGTCAAAGTCAGGTCATCTTGGCTTTGGTAATAATGCTAGCAGGGTATGACATGGAAGTAGAATATTCACACTGTGCTGCACATGAGATGGGGTTGGACCTCTTTCTTAATGTCTGGTTGCTTCTGTCTCAAGGCCCAGTGTCACATGTCACTACAAGGCCCAGTGTCACACGTCACTGCAATCTGGGTGATGTGTTCTACCATGGCAATTTTTGCAATCATAACTTTTCTTAACTGTCAGGTTGTGCTTCTCTCGGCTACAATGCCAGCTGACGTGTTGGAGGTTACCAAAAAGTTCATGCGTGAGCCAATTCGTATCCTTGTGAAAAAGGAAGAACTGACTTTGGAGGGTATCAAGCAGTTCTACATCAATGTAGAACGGGAGGTGAGTTTCCCCTCAAGACTGGCAGGTCAGAACACAAGTAGCAGTGCTGCACATCTGGATAGTTTCCCCTTGTTAAAAGCACTCTGCTTAAATTGTGAGATCGAAGTCATGACTTGGTTCTCACAATAATGAAAGTAAGAGTCTACTCCAAGAAGGAGAGTGACTGCACAACATCGGAAATGAGACAAGGACGGACCTCTTTCTTAATGTCCAGTGCCCTTTGTCTCAAGATCTTGTGCAACACTTGCTAAATGAAGGCAAACCTTTTTACCGACCTTAGTTTTCCATTCAGACTGCTCTTTATTTTCCAGGAATGGAAATTGGACACACTTTGTGACTTGTATGAGACACTGACAATAACCCAAGCTGTCATTTTCTTGAACACCAGAAGAAAAGTCGACTGGCTGACTGAGAAGATGCATGCTCGGGATTTCACAGTCTCTGCCTTGGTAAGATGGGCCGAGTTCTTCTCTTCCCTAGATTTTTACTATGTGCACCTGCTTTCGAAATTGGGCAACTTTGTGTTGCCGGTTCTGATTCATGGAAGATTCTCATGGCTGCTCCTTGCCTTTGCAGCATGGGGACATGGACCAGAAAGAGCGGGATGTGATCATGAGAGAGTTTAGATCAGGATCTAGCAGAGTACTGATCACTACAGATTTGCTGGTGAGTGACTAGATCACTAAGACTGATCGTTAATGGATTTGGATGGTATCACACTCATTTAGTCTTAATGCCCCCCAGGCTCGTGGCATTGATGTGCAGCAGGTGTCTTTGGTCATAAACTATGATCTTCCCACAAATAGGGAAAACTATATCCACAGGTAAGTTCTTTCCCTTAAGTGTGCCCTTATCTGCGTTGGTAATCTCTTGTTCTTAATCTCTTATTTTGCCCTCTAAACAGGATTGGTCGAGGCGGTCGTTTTGGCAGGAAAGGCGTTGCTATAAACTTCGTCACAGAGGAAGACAAGAGGATCCTTCGAGATATCGAGACCTTTTACAATACGACTGTTGAGGAGATGCCCATGAATGTAGCTGATCTGATTTGAATCCTGGAATGAGAGATACTTTTGTGCAGTGCTCGCTGTTGCTGAATAGACACGTGCATTTCGCTTTTATTGGGGAAAATACTCAATCTTGTCTTGATGCTAAAAGCAGATCAGATTACAGGTACTAGTGGGGTGGCTTGTGTGTGAGGACAGTTGCAGATTCATGTCAGTTTTGCCTTGGAATACAAAGACATGAACTCCTTACAGTTTATCAGACATTTTCTTCCTAGTTCAATGAAAATGAGTGTATTAGATATTCTCTACCGTTTAATAATTTACTTGTGGACTAAAAGATATAAGTGCTGTATTAAGTCTGCCAATTATGTTAAACTAACATACTTGCAGTTATTCTTGGGTTAGATGCAATTGCTTTCCAAATTAAAGCACTTTCTAGTTAATTTTGTGGAATGTATTTATTTAATCGTGTTTTTATAAAAGACTTGTTTAGTGTGGGCCATGAAAAAAGCATTAGCACACAAATTGATTTAATTGTATTTGACCCGCTTCAAAATAAAGATTATATGGTACTCTGTTTCCTGACTAAATGTGCTTTTGTCCCATAAAACAGCTTGTAGGTAAGCCAAGGTCACAGTACTTGTATCTTGCGGTGTGTTGTTCACTAATAGATATTTATGTAAACACTGCTTTGCTGTAATGTGCTTGTGGTCTGTGAACCTTTTCCCCCCTGATTTCATAGCATCTTGTGTCAATATTCTGCTATGGAAATCTGTAGTGTCAATTGAGTTAACCTTAATTCCTATTTTCTTAGCTTCAGTCCATACGCAATGCCAAACAACATGTTGGTTTCAGCTGTTCTTGTTAGCCGAAATGCAGGATTAAAGCATGTGCATGAATGCCTGTGTGGGATTTAAACAAAGAGATGGTTCTGTGTAGTTAAGTGATTTCTTAAACTTTTGCTAGTGTACACATCACCTCCGAAAAGCACTTTTGCACAGGCTTAAGTCAAGACTGCTGTATTGTCCAGTATTCATTCCACTGTTCTAGCAGCACACCCAGGTAGTCACTGAGCTGGGAAGAATCTAATGTGAATATTTGTAGAAAACATTGTTCCAATTCTGGGAGGCCTAAGCAATATACTTACTGAAAACAATTCAGTTCAAAATGCTCCGTTTTCCATGCCCTTTGTCTCACCATGAGTTCTCTGTGCCAAATATGACTCATAAGATGGCCTAAAAATGCTCATCTATTTTTGAACTTCATGGGCAGTGACATCAAAGCTACAATGTACAGAGTATTCTACAGCAGCTACTGTATGCTTTGCTGTGTCAGCGCAAAGAAATGGATGAGATGTGGACGATGTGAAGTTCTATGGAAGAGAATGTATTTCTAGAGAGTTCTCATAACTGACTTCATCGTTACAAAGACCAACCCCAGACTTGGAAGGTAGAATGACCTCAGCATTTTGAATCTGACTCTTTGGTGAATTAATCTCAAAACTGGAAATCTGTGTTAATTGACTTAGTCCTGTTAACCATAAAAGAGCCAAAGCGTTTGCCTGCTGAGTTGCGGTCATGTGCGGAGTGCTGTAGTCTTTCATAAGCCAAATAATGTGGCCTTTATTTCAACAGATGGTGTGTGAGGTGTACAGTACATGGAACTATTCCAGTCTTGAGAAACAACTCAAATATTGATGGTCTTATCGTCTGACGATTACCTTAGGAAACATAGCATCATGATTATATGCATCATAATGGGCATTGTCCCTAATGTTGCAGATCAGATAAAAGTTTATACCTTTGATTGTCACTAATGCTGTACCCTCCTCAATGGTCTGCTTGTACCCTTAGCTGTAGCTAATTGTACCTTATAAGGTAAAGAAATTGACTCTGAGGAACACTGATGGTACATTAATGCTGTTTGTACCATTGGGATGTTTCTCAGTCCATTTTGGTACCTTAAATAGGTTTGATCGCAGGGGTACAATTTTTAACTCTTTTTTTTCTGAAAGTGTACATGGGTGATTATTCTATCGTAATAGAGATAATAGCTCTCATAATCTCAGAGACTCAAAGTTTTAAATGCACTGCTGTACCGCGGTAAGGAGATAACAGGAGCATAATGAACACTTTATAATCCATCCTGATGCAACATCTAACTGCTAGGACTTGTCCTATTTATTAAGCCTTAAGTAGGAGCTGGTGCTGCAACCATTCGTCACGATCAGCTAAAGCAGCGAAGCGATTTGTCAAATGTGAGCACTGATACTCGGGGCTCGGGCTCCGTGCCAGACACTGACGCTGCAGAATTTCATCAGGAGATACTGAAAGTTGCCAGACGTTACCTAGAAAAAGATGCTTCTTGTTATGGTCTGCACACGATCTGGGTCTAATATTTTGCCCGTGGCACAATAATTGTCCACTGTGACCAATCAGGAATCCCCAGTGCATGAACTGAAAAAGTTTTTAAATAATTGAATGAATCCAGAACCCTCCTGTGGAAAAGTAAATAAGGAAAATAGGGCTTACACCGTCACAAAAGCAGTTACATTCTCTGTCAACATTAATCTAGCAATTTGAAATTGCAAAAGTAAATTTATAGATATGAATATTAACGTGATGTAGAGTTCTGTATAATGCATTAGGAATGTGAGAGGTGAAACATTTCATTACATAATGTAGAACATACCTAATGGAAAAGTTCTACTGGCATTGACTCAAGACGAATTGCTGTCATAGTCGTTTGGATTTTTAGAAAACGGTTCTTGTATCTTTGTCTAAGTGCTGATGAAAGTAGAGACAAAACAAGTGAGATTAAACAAATCTTAACTTGTCAGCATGGACAACATCTCTATATGTATTACCTATTTAATGTAATATTTATTAAGTTTAAAACGTATTTGAGAAAACAAGATAAAGAACAAGGCTAAAAAAAAAACAATCTGGTTCCAAGTCTGATTACACCTTACTGTAACCTCCAAGTGAATTAATGTATGATACGAACGTAAAATGAAATAAGCTTTTATAGAATGAGTAATGGAACATAAATCCATAAAAGACCTTTTTGAGCTTATCCAGAATCCAGAAAAAAAAATGTCTTTTATGAAAACGCCAAGACGTCTTGGGCTATTCTGCGGACCCCACGCCCAAGCCAATACACTTCCCTAAAGTCATCACTACGGGGACAAGAAGCAGCGAGTTGCCTCTGTGTGTGCATTTTTTGTTTTGGGGTGGGTGCAGAGAAAGACGACTTGCTGGGGGCAGCCAGTTGGATCAGCACCAGGAATGCAGTGGTGTCAGCAGAACTGCGGAGCTGTGGAGAAGACTGCAGACGCACCCATATTTACAATTACAATTTCCCCCTGCTGCTCACCAAAATTATTATTCACATAATTGACTCCTCACACCCCTGCCCACGTATTCTATGCAGACATTAAAAAGTTGCATCTCTGCATATATTCAAGCAAGGTATTTTAATTTAGGAACCATTTCTCTCTCAACAATACAGTTTCAGTGCGGTTAGACGGTATCGGCATCTTTCTGGTCGCGCTAACATGAAGTCAGCCTGAAATGTAATACGACGCTCCGCCCACAGTGTGTCACATGTGAGCCATTTTCGAAAAAGGAAACGATACGACTTTTCTCCTGTTAGTGGAAATGAATTAAACGTGTCATTGTCCAGTGGAAAACAACGTTAACTCTCGTTTTCTGCTTTTTTGAGCACGAAAGAGCAAAACAGTCGTCTGTTTCATCATGCACCAAATTTACTATTGATTTTCTCAGTATAAATGTTTACAAAGTAGGAGAGGAACAACTGGCAGCATCTTACAATGATCTCAGGTCGGCCGTCTAGACTAGCTTACAAACATGCAAGGCAGCAAAGGCGTGGGGATAAGCACATAGTGGTAATGCGCTTTGCAGGGGGATTCGAGTTACAAACCGCCCTTATTTCCATAAAGCAGGGTTCAGATTCATTAGCGGATAGTGGGCCTTATATTACAACAGCTATGATTTGCGCGCAAGGACACAGCGGAATTTTACAAACAGGTGTGTATTTACCTAACACAAAGGTTAGTTGCTTTGCCAAGTTATAAAGTTGATAAGTGCAATTTCCACTGCATATAAAATTTACGCTTGTGGATGAGCGAGAGGGATAATGCACGCACTGTGATGTACTGGCCGACGTCCCGGCCTCCGTGTCCACTGTCATCGTGGAAAAACGATATGGATCATATGTAAGCTACAGCTGAAACGCCGCCAAACATTTACCTCCCAAAGGCCTATTTGTCAGTGATATATCGAGGATAGTAGGTCATTGGCAAAGGACAAAGCGGTCCAAACATTACTATAAGGTTGCACTTGCTCATATAGAGATCAGTATTCTGTAACAAGGATTTTACTGCAATACTGTATTGATTACATTAAATCTAATTGTGCAGTTCGTTTCTTTCTAAATCTATTTCTATTATTCTTGTTGTAAGCATATAAAAACCACGTCAAAGCGTTATAGCATCTCTAAAGGCTCCAAAAATGGGAATAACACGACGCTTCACGAGAAAATAATGATAGCAGCCTTTCCTTGTATACAGATGACTTTAAATGAGATACATAATTGTCCTCTACCGATTTGTTTTGTTACTGCTTATACAACACCTTGATATTCAGAAGAACGTAATAATTCCTAGCTTTTATTATGAAAATCCAGGAAGCAGTTACAAGAGAAAATGTAAGCTTTTTAAACAAAATAATTATAATAATTGTCAAAAATCGGACACACCACGGTAAATCTGTAACAAGTACCGACTTGTGTTACCTATATCTATGAGGTCGTTGTAGTAAAAGCTACGTTTTTATTGATGAGGATATTTAACCTACATCCATCCATTTTCTATACCCGCTTGTCCTGTGGCTGACGCCAACAGTGTCAAATATACATTAATCATTACAACGGGCGTTTAAGCTATACATTATATTGGTCCCAATATAATGCTCAGTGTTTTATTACAAACAATCCATAAAGTTTAAACCTGTCGTGTCGATTCCAGTAAGCATTTGTCTACCTGACTCACCCTTAATAATGAGCAAACACTAGTAAACTGAAACCTCATTTTGATTATTATTTTGCTACGTGTATGTTACATGGGAAGCGGCGAGAGAGTTAAGCAGAACGTCTCCCAGAGGCGTCCGTGGACCCCCTTTGCTTATGACACTCGCGTAGCAGCTGAGTGGGAGTTTCATCTGGTACGCGCACGCAGAGAGTGTCCGCAGTCAGAGCAGGCTGCGCAGGGGACCGGGCACGGCGGATGCAGGTGGATGCTGGCCCATCGCGGGACACTCTCCTCTCCCGGACAGAGTGCAAGATGCCCCCGACCGAGCTGCAGCAATGCTTGGATCGCGTCATCAGCCGAGTCGGTCAGTGTCTCCTGTCGGAGCCGCCGCCGCGTGTGGAACTCGCCTGTCCGCGTGGGTGTGTGTGTGCGCGCGCCATGGGGGCGGAGCTTAAACTCAACTCCCTGCATTACCTTTAAAACTGTATGTTTAAGGTTATTGAGAAATACAAAAGCATATATTCGAATATTGCCTTTACTCCGAATGTAGCACAAAGTCAGGTTTATTATTGATGTATGTAGCATTATAATTATGTTAGTGCAGAATGTGATTTTGAAGGTGAAACATGTACTTAGGAAATATAACATATTACGACCAGGTATGTACTTTTTGCCTATTCGCAAATAGAAATAGAAAACAGAATGAAGAAAAGCTCATATAATTTTACCGATGGAAAGCTATAGTTTATTCTTCCTGTAAAAATAATTGATAATAAGGTGTCACAGGGTTGTATTTATGGGATGGTATTTAATATGTACAACAACAAAAAATGTTTTACACATTATTCGGGTATTTTTCCTTCTCATTAGTCAAGATTTATGGCTGCGCTATGCGACGGTAGCGCAGAACCACACGGAACACGGGTTGCGGTTCGCGATCATTGACTGGACCAGTACTGCGGCTGCCCTGTGATGACAAGCGAGCCGTTACCAAGGCAACGGATCACCCGTGTGCGCGCCTCGGGTGCTGCCGGCTCTTGGCTGCAGCCCACACCGGCTTTCTGGAATGCTCGTCAGGCTTCCACGCCTCCCGAGTTAGAGGTCGAGCAGGTTACTTTATGGTGATCAAACCGGGTGGAAGTCGTCCATCCATTCATCCATACATCCATCCATCCATCCATCCGTTTTTGTAATGTATCCCCTCTACCGAAGTGCTTCTTATGTGGTGTGTGTGTGTGTGTAATCAAATGCTTTCAATATTGTTGCACAGACAAATCATTTGCACTGACCACTCACAGTTAGGTGCATTGCAGTAATTGTTATGCTCCCAATAAGTTGCTTAGTTGACGCTTTTTCCAAATATATTTTCAACCCACTGCAGGATCTGCAGTGGAATTTCAGCGCCAGTGTTCAGGGTGCAAGGCCATATCCTTAATCACTACGCCACCTGCTGCCCTTACCCAAATCTAAGCCCATATGGGAAGTGTTCATCTAGAAATTGCAACCTTGGTTTCTGGCCACCTCCTGTCTTTGCAGGCAGGTTTTTATTAATGACAAACGCTTCAGTTTCAGCAAATTATTGGTCAAATTAGTTCAGCGTCCTCTCTCAGTATTGTATTTTTGGTGCCTTAAAGAGAGCTACATTTCGAGTGGTTCACCAGGTTTTGCAAGCATGACGGCGAATCTGATTTGAGGCTGTCACCTTCATATTTCTGGGAAGCTGATGTAAGTCTAATGAGTCATCATCAATGATTCACTTATGTACAGGATTTCGAGGTCATTTCGATTAGCATATGTCCTGCCCGTGAGAAGCGTGGGTGACTCTCCAAATGCTACTGCTAACTGTTCTTCAGTACAGCAATAGCACTCGGCAAAAGAAATCACAGCTCAGACATCCCTAAAAAGGGCTGCACTGATGTCTTATAAAAGCCACTTCAGAAAAAGCACCGAGATTGTTTATAATGCCTCTACAGACTGCTTATTACAGAGCCTCCAAGCTGCCTCATTCTAGCTCCTGTCTGGTTCTAGGTTTTCCTCATTGCTGTATGTAAAATAAAGCGTTTGACCTTTTTAAACAATATCCCCTCTATTGCTGCATTTATGGTAAATAACCTATCAACACCTTTAACGTTTTAAAGGTACTATTTCCAATAAATCCTTGATGCTACAAAAATGCAAAGTTCTAGAGCAATAATTAATCCTTCACGGACCGCTACTCATTTCACCAATTACATTAAGTCAGTAATCAGTTAAACTACCCATCGATATTTTAAATAGTTTAAAGAATGAAGAGTTGCCTTGACTGGGATGCTGTAACGGATGTGCCGATTGCTCTCTGTTCCAGGAAAGAGAACATGGCAGCTTATATTTTATGACTTGGTGGGAGGGGTGATGGGGGAGAACGTTGAATGCTTTGGTGCAGCTGTCTGTGTGAAATGGGTTTTAGTCGCAGTGGCACGGAATGTAATCAGGGAACGGAGAATCTTAGATAAATGTGTATTAAGTTATGTGGAAAACAATGGTTTCTTTTAATATCACGTTAGTGCCAAATACCCTGCTAACAGTCATACAAGACTTTCCGCTTGTACAAATCAGTTTGGAGCGTCTCTTTTCTCATATTACAGTATAATACAATGATACAAAAAACATTTTTGTCGGGGAGTCCATCTTACACTTAGCTCAGCGTTATTCACAAACTAGCCTGGTATTTTCTGCATGTGTATTGTGTAAAGAATGTCAGATGTTGGCGTTGTTGGTTCGCATGCACTTCCATCACCAGTAGGCTGATCGATACGGGCTCATAGAATTAAGGAGAGGACATTCACTGTTTTTGATCCTAATAGCGTTAAGAAGATTAGCGCAGCCAGACCACCAGGGCCTGCTTGCAGTTACGTAAAATACATGGGAAAATGGCTTTTTCTGAGGCACAGATGGCTCACAGACAAGCGGGATTACACACACTCAGCCAATGAGGTGGCCAAGTGACTGGAAATAGTTACAGTGGTTAATGTTTACAGTGGTTAATGTATACCGTACTATCTCACAAAAAACAGCAAAAACTCAGCATGGACTGACCAATTCCTCAAGAAAACCTTTTTGCAGTTAATTTTAGTAGTTATGGCACGGATGTGCAAATGTTACTAGTATAACAGTGTTTCTACAGAAAGTAACTATGACCAAAGACAGTTGAAAATTAAATCTCTTTATATTTTAATGTATTTGCATATTTGCTCAGTAGGTGGCAATGCAGTGTCATAGTGAGGAACATGAGCTCCTAACTCCTACTCACTGCTGTGCCTTCTGGTGGAGATTCACTGTATGCAAACATATATTTTTCTTAATACAGAACACATTTCCCATAAATGTTCTTTAAAATATGCCAGTGGCGTGACAGAATATATATTCAGCAGACAGCAGGTCTAAAATATTTTTGCACAGCAAAGACCTGATACACATGCATTCAGAATTAATCATTGTTTGGGGTGCAGTATCCTTCATAATTTTGTGATCGATTTTCACCTGTTCTTAGGTTTTTAGGGTATGGTGCATTACATGATATTAAGCGGCTAAACACAGAGGCTCTTTCTGGACTTTAGGTTGACAGCCGGAAGGTCAGTGAACCTTCTCTCTTCCTCACGTCCAGGTTAAAATGTTTTTGTTCCTTTATGGACCTGTTTTGTACTTTGCTCTCCCCATGAACACGTGCGCTGTGTCACTGACCAGCTGAGAGCTCTTCTTTGACATCTACTGCAGCAACGTGACTGGGACGGTCTGTACGGTGGCCTGTTTTTTTTTTGTTCTTCCGACGTATGGGGCGCATTGCTTCTGGTAAGGAGACCTGCTTCTCTCCGAGGTCCTTTGGCTAAAGGCTGGTGTTTTTAAGACGGGAAACAACAGAACAATGGCTCTGTCATTGTCTGCGGATGACGACTTGCGCAGCCGGTGACCTGAATGCCGTGGGGGACAGGTCCACTGTGTGACGTTCGTGTGTCCAGTGGCATGTGTGTGTGCTGGTCTTGTTTTTCGAACAAATGTTTGAGAAAAGGCTCGACTTGATGCCCTTTTTGCATTTCGCCTACAGTTGGTAAAATTTACTTCATACCTAACCACGTTGGAACAATTCCTCTGACTGAGAAAATATCTCTACCTTCCATACAAATTGACCCTGTTCTAACCCTCTCACATGCTCTCCAGTGTGACAACCATGACATTGGCCCTCAAGGCCTTCAACTACGTATCCCAGAACACCGCAGGCTAAAGGCTAAGGAGAAACCTGGCTGGCAACCAGAGGAAGCATGTTGCTTTGAGTGGATCGAACGTGTGTTTAAGGTCAAAGGTCAACAGAAGCTCGACATCCTGTAGCAAACAAGCCGCCCCTTTCCTGTGGTAACGTAGCACATGCAGTACTGTAATATTCCAGACAGTGCTTGGATTTTTTTTTTATAGAACATTTGCATCCAAAATATATTTGAAACAATGACACCATAACACGCATCTATCAGTTCATTAGCTGCTTATTCAGTTCAAGTTGTTACTGAGCTACGAACTTGTGTGTAGCAGTGTGTCCTGAAGACAGTAGTATAACAATGTATGTTGAAATTGTTTTTTTCTGTTTTTTTTTTGTTCAATGTATTCCACAAGAAACACTCAATTGCATGCTTGGATCACATTCAAATTTTAGCATTTTCATTGTTTTTTTTTTTTTAATAATTCCCCACAGAAATGTTTCTGTAAAGCGCTTTGGGGCGATGTGGTTCAGAAAATCAGCTAAACGCACAAACATTTTGAGGATTCAGTAGCAGGCTGGTTGAAACCATAATGCTAACAGATGCTAAAATATGCTCAAAAAAGTAAAAAAAAAAAAAAAAAAAAAAAAAAAAACCTTATCAGATCCTACTCAGCTATTTTGTTGTACACAAAAACAAACTTTGGGTAAATGTGAGTGGGGACCCAATGACAGTTCAGGTTTTGGCTCCCTCCCAGCCCTAAGTAAGTGTGCACTGTCTGGCAGGGAACCCAGTGGGAGCAAAAACAGGGACATTATTGAAAGAAAGGAGCTTTGCTCAGATCCCTATTTAGTGAATGGGTTAGGAGAAACCCACTTTCCCAAATGTTCTGAATAAGGAACCGTCAGAGGTAATATTGCAGCTTTACCAGAAATACTCGTTTTCCGTTCCTTCTGTTTAACAAAAAAATGTAGTTGGACAAGACATTTTTGTGGTCAGTCACTTTCAAATGCATGAATTGTGTTTTCATGCAAGCAGAAAGCTAGCAGTTTAACTGGTTAATTGGTATCTGTGAAACAGCAGGTCCAGAGATCTGATGCGACCCCCTTCATGCATTGCTAGCGGACGTTGTGTTGATCCTGTCGTGTTCTGGCGCTGCTCTTCACCTTCCAGCCCGGCAGAAAGTTCTCTTTTGCAGCAGGTAGCGGTTCTTCACACCCCAGCCCACTGCGGCACCCTCACGCCATTAACGGGAACCACCTGAACGCCCAGCCCTTCAGCTATACCCAGAGAAGAATAAGCAGAAATCTGAAAGCCCAAAATGGATCCTTTTTGGGGATCGTATGGATCATTCAATCTTCTAATAGTTTATCCAGTACATGGGCATGAAGAAAGAGGCTTGGAGCCTATTGCAAGCGGTATGGCGCAGGGGAAGCTTATGACAGGATACCGGTCAGGCCTGTGTTTCCCTCATCCAGTCCTAAAGGAAGGCTTTGCTGGAACGCCAGGGATTCATCACAGCTCTGTGACTGTATCAAGAAAGCATGTTTCAGACATACGGGTCTTAAGCTGGGCTGAAATTCTGCCTGTTCTTATTATTTTTTAACGACTGTCCTTTTCTTATGCTCCTTCGGGAAACGTGAAATCAGCTCCGCGGGAAGCGAAGTCGGCATTTTCCACAGTAAAGGCCCATAAAATAGATTTTGATCATGGTAATTCTCCAGCGTCCATTGCGTTCTTTTAAGAATTGCATGTCTTTCTGGCAATTGATGCAATCCAGCCCCCTGCTGCCCCCCATCTCGGACGTGTGACAGCCATTCACAAGTTCCTGTTTTGGGTGTTGTGCTGAGGTGGGGGCAGCTGCGCCCCCCCCCCCCATACTGTTTTTCTCCTGGAAAAGCTAGAGTGATTATGGAACTGCGATGATGATGACGCCTTTGGGCAATCCCTCCCTCCGCATTCGCTGGTGTTTGTGTCACGCGGGGAGTGATGTGACTGTGAGAGATGGCTGGCCTACTTTTGTTGGGGTGTATCATACTTATCTCATAGCATTTCAATGTGGAATATTAACATTTTAAATGTCACTTAATCGTTAGTAGTGGGTTGCAGAGGTGCAGCTAGAGATTTGGCCCCCATGAAGACAGATAAGGATTTTTTGCTTATGAACCAGTGTTGTGATGTGTGTCACACTCCCTGACAAAATGAATTACTGATATTTCACAAGTTTATCTTTATTAAGTAATCAAACACAGTACAAGAACTATGCATCTGTTGCATAACATGAGGGACAATGCCTCACGGTGGCGTTATATGCGCGTCAATTTCCTGTTTACTATGTTTAGCTAATGTTTGGGTGGGGAGGATAGAAACTAATTAAATTCGAAACAGAGATGAGAAAGAAGATATCATTTTAATGTTTAAATATGACCATTCGACATTTCAGCTCACATTTTCAAGTTCAAAACTAATGTCATCCCTTATGTTATGCATGCCCTGCAGCTTTTTAATACTTGATCGCACCCCATTTATTACAGGCGGGTTCTGTAAAAGAGACGAGGGCCGACAGAAGTCTGAAGCGCTTTATTTTTAGATTTCACACGGACCTGAACTCCTTTTCATGCCATTGTTTTTGCTGAGCACTGTACAGCGGGAAGGAAAAGGGCTTGAAAAGGAGACGCGCAGTGCCTCCGTCTCTTTACCGCTCACATCCTCGAGGATCATAAACACCCACGTTTTCCCGTGCTGCTGTGCTCAGGGTAAACTTGGCTCGGGGGTGGAAAATAAAAAAACTCAACTCCATTCATGCAAGAGCAGGCAGTCGGTGGGTGTTACTGTTACTGTGCATGATGTTAATTTGCGGGAGCGGCGGGGGAGAGAAGAAACACAGATGGTCGGTCAGCTTGCACGATTCGGATCTACTTGTTGTCTCAGACGTGAAGCCGGGATATACTAAGGAGGGGGAGAAAAACCCACTGAGCGTGGATTTTCCCTTCTAATACCTTCTCAGGCGTTCAATTGGTCGGCATCGCCTAATGAGCCTTGAGCAGGCTGTGTGAGGGGGGAGAGAAACGGATGGAGAAGCCGAGGCTGGAAAAAGTGAGCGCAGTGTAGGCATGCAGCTGAACGCAAAAATGCGGCCCCGGCGCAGCTGGTGCGGCGGGAGGGCAGAGTGATCAGGGCGGCGGGAGGATGGTCAGCGGGTCCTGCGCTGGGGCGTCATCCCGTGGATCAGACTGACACCGCGGCCGCTATGATGAAGAGGGTCAGGCCGGTGGTAGGTGAGAGATTTTGGGCTTTTCCCCTTATGTCCGTCCCTGGGGTGCATTATTATGGCGTTTGTGTTTTGTCTGGTCTGCGGGCGCCGCTGGTGAAAGAAAACAAAAGTATGCAGTGCATCCTCTATCATAAACTTACTAATTACTTTGTTAATCACTTTTCGTAAAGTTAAAAGTTTTTTTTTCCCCTGTGAGGTAAACATACAAACTTTTTTTTTTTATCCTGGCATTGGGTAAATTGAAGCGATTCAACCGACACAGGAAACCAAATGTAAGGCTAAGAACGAAGTCAAACTTCAGGCATGGATGCGTTATCCTTCATGTATTCCCTAAATCTAAGGTGGTGAGCCAGATAACGCCATGCGCGTTTATTCACATATATAATACGAACAATTTAGTTTTATCGGGTTTCTATCTGGTTTGTTCATAGTGGTTATGCTCCTGGCCTTCCGACAGGAATGTTTTTAAGGGTCACATGACACTATATGGGATTTAAACACGAGACAGCAGAATTCTTGTCCAAAGTGCCCCCAAATTCTCCTAATCCCTCTAAAAAGGGGCACAGTTGCATAATACTGCATTTGCAGACGCGAGCGCTACACGGTCATTCCCTTTGATCCCCGTCAGTCCATTGCGGTGCGCTTTGACAGACGGGAGGGCGAAGGTAGTCATGGCTGCATGTGGAAGGCTAACCTTGTGACGTTTTACATATATCTGGAAGAGCTTAAATCCTGTTTGATCTCCAGATGTTGTCAGAATCTTGATGTGGCTGTTATGGAAGCATGTCAGTTATGGTATACAGGCGGAGGTGGAGCATCTGCCTGCTCATAAGAGTCCCTTCTGGAGGCCATGGTGGATATGGAAAACATGATGGCTGTATTATCATGTTTACTGCTTGGCTGTCCCATAAGCATCATCCTCTCAGGGTGGGTGTGTTTTAGGGACCTTCTTCCACAAAGATTTTATTGTGCAACTCATGTTGCCACACTAATGTCGTCGCCCTGAGGGCCCAGTAAGCCTTACACTGCTTATGGTATCTACACCAGTGGGCAGAATTTCGGAAACGCTTCCAACTTTTTTGAGACTGCAGCACTTTATTTCAGTTAGTCCAGTTATGTATTTAATGGCCCAATGTATGATTTTATACATATCACACATTGGGCTATTAAATAAGTAACTGGAACAACAACTGAATAAAGTTCTGAAATTTCAAAAAAAAAAAAAAATGGAAATGTTTCCACAATTTTTGGCCACGAGTGTATCTTGAGAAGTGTATATTGTCGTGTGTCGGGTTAAAATAGTGGCTGCCTTAGGTAAAAATGTGAACTAACCAGTGGAGTGTCTGTTCTTATTTGGGCCGGATTCTTTATCTAAATGTCGCCACTGCATCTGAGTAATAAGGAGAGATTAAAGTCGGAACTATAACAGACTTATACTGTTGGAGTTTCAAAGCCGGATTGGATACAAAGTTGCTTCTTTGAGGTAAATGGCCCCTTTTGTCAAACCGACAGGAAATCACAATCAAAGTGAGCACGGGTATAACTACGTAACTAAGTTGTAACTTCCAGTTTGAGGACTACAAAAGTGCCCCTGTGTGTTACCATGGCGTTAACCCCTGGTTCCATGGGTTGCCATCTTCAGCTATGCAATAGGACTTCTCATTCTGAATCATGACTTCATAGCAGGGCAGCTTCAGCGTCAGATTTCACAGTGCACTATTCAGTAGTTATAACCCGGGAAATTCTTCGCAAAAATTAAATGTCATACATATTCAGATTTCACATCTGGATTCATCAGATTTTTTATTACGCACTGTTAGATGTATTGGGGAAATTTTGCATCTCTTGTGATTATGACTGTGTGTTTTATTTAGGTGATAAATGTCATTTTTATATATTCTCTCAAGCGTAATTAAATAAATGTCAGGCACCCAGCAACAACATTTTTGTAAAAAAAAAAAAAAAATCATAGCAATTTAGCAATTCAAATCAAAGCTTACTTATCAAATGCACAACTGTACAGCAAACAGTGGTAGATGCAGGCAATGACATGCATTTCCCAGCCGAAAGATAAAGTTGTCAGTTTTTTTTTTAAGCTGCTGTTGAGCTGTTGGGTTGTTTTACCCAGTTTCAGTATGGTTCAGACCTTTCTCTGTGCCTGAATGGAGTTGTATGATGTATATGTTGTTCTGTGAGAAGCAATGGTGATTGGTTACTTTCGCATGTCTTCTGGTGTAATTTATAGCAGTAATTGTGCATCAGGCTCAGACAATCCATAACAATCCAAATGTGTCTTACACAGGCATATTCCAGTTGGGCTCTTAATTCTCACACTCCTGACCATCTTCTAGTTTCTGTGTACAGTGCATTATGTAATAAATGCCTCACTAAGTAATAAGTAGACAAAATGTAACATTTTCATCGCATTAGGCAATGTTATTACGCATTATGTAATAACTCGACAAAATGTTACAAATTTATAGACTACATTATAATTTTGCATTGCAACATTACACAATAATAATTATTATTATTGTCATTGTTATCAGCATTCAATGTGTTACATGCGGTCCATTTATTACAGAATGCGGCATTTATTATAAAATGCGTTGTTTCATGTTTGGTAACTAGGCAGAAGGTGTCAGGGCAAACCAGTGTATTCACTGCACAGTTTTGCTGTATTCATGTCCTTTGTTTTAAAAAAAGGTAATTCTTCAAAACTCTGTGAAGGATATTTTAAAGCACTATGCTGTAATGCTCGTGGTTTGACTCTAGGTCTGTTCTTGAGCTTAAATCTTCAGTGTTAGCCGGCCTTTTAAGAGCTGTAACACTGCTGTTTGCTTTCGGTCGTGAGTTTGCTGCAGTTGATGCTATGCAGTAGACTTGACTTTCCTCTGAGACTCATGCCCCGTAACGCCCCTTTGGTTACTACAGATCAATTTTGCTCTCCTGATTGACTTTTTCTATGCATAGTCCAGGGAATCCTCACTCAAGTGTCCGACCTTTTAATGAAAGGAAGGCAAAGTTAAGTGTTAATGCAGGCTGTGGAACAGAACAGACACAGCTGTGTCTGCCTGGTGCTTTAGAGCATGGATACAGTGGGACTTTGGGCGGTTTCATCCTTCACAGTGTTGAATAATGAGACTCAACTAGCCTGGAGGCTTAATGGTCATACGACGTAAAGGGGAATAAAACGAGTGAGTCAAAATACGTTCTGTCTGGCCGTCATTTCCTACAGTTAAGTCTCTCCAAAAAGGCAGTGAAGGCTTGTTGACCCTAACCCTGTCTTTGGACGATAGTCATCAGGCTGTCGCATAATGGTTGCACGGAGAAAGCTCATAGTTCATGCAGGCTCATGCTCATGGGTGCAGTAAGTCGGCCTGAGGCTGAAGTTGCCGCATGATAGGGCACTAATGAATTCCTAAGGAGCCCCTTTGTCTGTCCTGGGGTGCATGAGGCTGAAGCTGTTCCTCTCACTGTCACCCCTCAGATGAAATCATGCAGCAGGAGGTGCGCCCCCTTCTGGCAGTGGACATCATCGAGCAGCTACATCGCAGGTTTGCCGTCCTGTCAGGTAAGATTCAGTTCCTCTCAATTCGGAGGTATTAGCAGACTGTAGTTAATACGCTGTTTCATTTTGGTGTGAGAGCTGACCATTAAAAACATCGTCCGCCCTGATTAGTTTATTTTGAATTTTGGTATCTGTGTAATCTGCAATGTACCTAGTATACCTAATTAAAATGAGATCTATGTTAATTACAGCCTGAAACTGTGATTCATTAAAGGATTAGTTTTGGGGACAAAATCAAGGCCAGAATTTTACTTATCTGGATTGAAAACATGGAACAGTGGTACTCTGTGTTAGAAATACTTTGATTTCACTGTATTACAAGTGCTTTGGATATATAATTAGTCCTTAGCTGTTTCTGTTCCAGTTAGCATTGCAAGTCTACAGAGTGTAAAATCTATGCTGTCTCTATCTCTTTCTCTCTTTTTTTGTAATGTACACAGTCACTGTAAGCCTGACTTTTCCGGAATCAGCTTTTGAAAAAACAGCTCTCATGAAAAATTGCATTAAACAGTTTAGATCCCCCAATTAAGTAGTTCTTCAGTAAAATTATAAGGTATTTTGCAAAAACAAACAAACAAATAGATAAATATTTTTTTAAGTTTCCTTGTAAGATAATCATTTTGTTTGATTCACCCTGACCAGGCAGCATAGAGTTATGAGAGTTTCACTTACACAAAAATGTTCTGAGGGCAGAACGAAAAATGGTTCAGAGAGATAACCAATCAGATCTTGGTCAGATGTCAGAACAACCAACCAAATGTCCTATAGTTGCTTGCACCTGCCCTCATCTACAACCTGATTGGTTATCTCCCTGAACCAATAACTTTTAATTATGCTCTTAGAACATTTTTGTGTAAATGAATCTCCCATGAGCATAGATTTAGATGGGTGGATCTGGTCCTCCACACATTAAGCATAAAAGATTATGTTTTACTCAAGGGGATTATGATGTATTTTCATGTGAAATTATAATACTTTGCACTTTCTCACTGGAACACACCAATTAAGCTTTTCCACAAATCCTATTAAATGAAAAATGTATAAATATCTTAATTTATTATTTGTTGTTTAACAAAAAAGAAAAAAATGACACGTACATAGCTTGGGAACTGGCCTCCGAAAGGTTGGATCGGCCTGATATATCCCTTGTATGTCCTGCTGCTGATTCTGGACAGATGGTAGAAGATAAGTAATCTGGCTGGCAGACAGTTACCATTCCACTGTGATTCCTGAAGCTGGAAGGTGATGCCAGGGCAAATGTTTAACCCTAACTCTTTTGCCCAGGCAGTCTCTGCATTTTTATTTAAGTCTAATGTGTCGCGCAGAGGAGACGTGCCCAATCATTCATGTTGCAATTTTCTGTCGATCAATGTTTGACAACTTTTGGAAAAAGTCTGCATTGTGATATATACAGCAATAAAGCATTTTTAATTCAATTCTGACCCAGTGTTTTGGGTCTGTAAGTCCTACTGTGACTGTTAAAGAGACTGATGTACTTGACATCTCTTCCTGGTGGTGGGGTTATTTTCAACTCTGTGTCCTGGAGCTCAAACCCCATGATTCTGTTGGTTGTGGAGGGTGTCACCAAGGCTGATGAAAATCCTGACTTTTTTTGGTTTCTCGCAGCAGTGGGTGGTGGCCAATAATGGGGACAGGTAATCGAATCATGCCGTCTGCAATAATAAAGGGTGTCTGCACTAAAATATGGCAGCCCATTCAACTAGGGGCTACAGGCTTGTCAGGCCAGACGTGGGTGGGGACTGAAAGATGCTGAAAGACGCGCTGATACCCTGGAATTCAACGTCGTAGCCAAAAAATAAGGTCTTTCCAATAGTCGACATATGGATGCTTAGGATTGGTCAGGAAAAAGTGCACCGAAGAGCCGAAAACAGCCAGTTTCACGTTCCTGTCCCTGAGAATGTAAGGAATGCTGGGAAATGAGAAAAGCCAGCTGGCTGAGGTGCAGTGAGCAGGAACGTAGCCTGGTGCTGCACTGCAAATGCAGCCAGTGACCCCTTTGGAATTCCAGCTCCAGCTACACCTTTGGGTGAGGTGTCCTCGTTTCTGAGCATGGCCAGTAGGGGGCCTGGTTGACTAGTTGCTGGGGGGTGGGGGGTGGAGCTATTTCCTTGGGTTTGAGGAACACAGATATTACCAGGTGACTGACTGGAGATTCGTAGAGTGATGCTCTTCCAAATGACTGCAAGGCAAATGTTTGTAAATGTAACAAGAAAAACTTGCTGTTGTGTCTTTTAAATGTAAATCCTAGATAAACTATTACAAGTGTTAAGTAAAACTCTTTTACTCTAGCCATATATGTTCTGAATCATGTTCTATTATACAGTAATCCCTCACTTATCGCGGGAGATAACTGAATTTCCGCGAAGTAGGGACGCCATATTTATTTAATTATTTAACGTGTATTTGGACGTTTTTAAACC
>JAODUD010000043.1:10791924-10817865 GCA_026784285.1 Stomatorhinus walkeri | reverse complement strand
AGCCCGTGCTATAACGCACGTAGTCACTAAACTTGTGTTGTTCTTAGACTAGGAAATACTACTACTACTGTATATTTTAAAACCCGCGAAGTCGTGAATCTGCGATAAGTGAACCGCGAAGTAGCGAGGGATCACTGTATTCGTTTAAGTACGTACTTGAATTTGAAATTGGTGGGTCTTCTGAAAATGTTTGATATTTGTAGCTGGGATTTTTTACTTTTCGGGTATTATGCTAAACTCCTTAGACATTCAATGCACCTTTGTCCTTTATTACTCCCTATATTTCAAATGGATTAATTTATTTAGCAGTGACCGCAATAATAAATGTGGTTTGACTGAGATTTTAGGAGTGCAAGTTGGCTCAACATCACCATCTAGTGGCTTTATTGAAGCATGCACCTGTGGTGAGTCACTATAAAGGCATATGGACTAGGCTTTGCTTACGACGTAATTTCAATTATAATTGTGGTGTATGTGGAAGCCAGCATTACTTGCCACATATGCTGTTGGTGATTAGCTGAATTATTGTCCAGAAAACCGTGCCGTTCCTGTACTGCTGCAGCTCATTTATCACAATGCATGTTCCTTCCGGTCCATCTGTCAGGGTACCGTTATCGTGCGACTACTGTATGTTGCAGAAGTTTGAATGACTTTAGTGTGCCTTTGGACTATTACTCAAGACAGAGAAATTCATTATTTTATTAAACCAATTAAGTTATATAAGCTATAGCTTAATATCAGCCTCATTGTTTACAGTTTAGGTGTTTGTTACATGTGGGATAGGAAGCTCTGCATTAGTACTCTGAATTTTTCTCATTTTTGTCCTCCTTTACAGACCACTACTCCCGTGCGAAACTGTGACCTTTCGAGTCCCGGTGGACCCCTGTCTGTCTTGGGGCTCTGACTGTGTCACTCATAAATGTTTTTTTTATGGACAAGTGACTGCAGACTGACTGCGGAGTCTTCGGTTCCGCAGGAGGAAGAGGAAAAGACGGCGCCCCAGTCATCACCTTGCCCGAGTGCTCGGGGTTCAGCGAGCTGCCGGATCAAGACTTCCTGAACGTCATCACCTACCTGACCAGTATCCCAAGGTGCCGAAAAAGGCTCATTTCCTATTTGTTTTTTTTTCTTGCTGGCTTCAAATCCTGTCCCTGAATGTTTGTTGGATGCGAAAAAAAAACACCTCTGTAGTTTCAAGGTTACCCTAAGGAATTTCCTGTGGCCGTTTTCTGCTGATGCATCATGTTTTGGTTTCACATTGGACATAACCATCCCCTGGCATTGGTCTGAGTAATCGATGCTATTCTAGGAAGCATGGGGTCGTTTGTGGAATTGTATTATAATGACATTGGTTTTAGTTGTAGGTTTCAAATGGTTCATAAGGGTTTGAATGGGTAGGTGTCTACCTACAACAGCCAAGGCCCCTTTTACCTCACTTCCTGTTTAATCAGACTTCCCACAGCAAGGGGAGACAGGTCGTCCCAAACATAATTTAATAATAAAGCAGCGCTTGCCTTCTGTGTTTCTTTAAATAGCTCGGCGGCTCCTGTATCCACGCCGTCGTATGTCTTTAACTTTACTTTTCTCGGCACTGCGAAAAAACACACGCACAAGAAAAAAAAACCAAGAAGATAATGCATTTTTGCCATGCGAAGTGGACAATGCACAGGCACTAACAAATCGGCGTAAACCTGCACATCATCTTTCTCTTCTCTTCTCCCTGCACATCATCTTTCTCTTCTCTTCTCCCTGCACATCATCTTTCTCTTCTCCCTGCACATCATCTTTCTCTTCTCTTCTCCCTGCACATCATCTTTCTCTTCTCTTCTCCCCCGTCCAGTCAGGAGGCAGCAGGCATCGGCTTCATCGTAATCATAGATCGCCGGCGGGACAAATGGACGTCTGTGAAAGCGTCCCTGGCAAGAATAGCGGTACGTGAAGTGTGTGTGCACGCCCCGCCCCCTCTGCGCTGCGCTCACGGTTGCGTGATTAGCGACAGAGGTGCTCAGGGGTGAGGAATGTCATTAAAGTCCTATTTAAGCGCCTCTGTGAGGCAGTCTCTCCGTGGGCGGGTAGGAGGGTAGTGTGAAATATCTGCAGAGAGGCTCGATAGAGTGAATCAGCACATCAGTCCCCTGACCTCCTGGGTGGATCTTTTAAAGAGGAAAACCGTGTTTCGATTCTGTCCTTGAAAGAAATAGTTTTAGAAGGGAATTTGGAAGAAAAATTTTATGTGTTTTATGTTAAATATATTTATGTGATTTCATTCAAATACATCATGAATTTCTGTGGTAAGACATACTGTAGTTGGTTTCATGTGCTGTAAATGTCACCGGAAAATACCATTTAATTTTCCTCATGTGTCTCTTGCGTGTTGGTGCTGTTCCTATTGTCCACCTGCAGGGGGCGTTTCCGGGAAACCTGCAGCTGGTCCTGGTTCTCCGACCGTCGCGCTTTTTCCAGAGGGCCATGGCCGATATTGGAATCCGGTTGCACCGCGATGACTTCAAAATGAAGGTGGGCCTTCCAGGATTATTTGGGTCCATGATAAAGGGCTTGCAGTACATGGGGAGGGGGGGGGGCTGAAGGTCTGCGGGCTGAACCGGGTTCATAAGTAAATAAAAGAAAACTGGAAGCTTCAGTGTCAAATACCGTGTCCCCTTTTACTTGGGTAGGTAAAGCCTGTGGGTAATCGGGATCAGCTGGGTTTAACTACCCGCGGTATCTGTACACATCAGGCGGCAAATCGGTTGACTTGCTCAACCGCAAACTTGCTCCATTTCCAAGGCTGGCTGAATGCCAACCAATTGCAGAATTCTTATTTTCTTATTACTGTAGGAAAGAAGAAATCAAAGAATTTTTAACACTTTTAACACATTTTTTAACAGCCACCCAGCCCCTCCATAGAATGTAGATTCAGTAGTTAGGCCTCTCGCCCCAAAGTTCACCCAGTTTTCTTCTTTCTTAAGTCCAGACCAAAACGAAGGTGGGGGTTCGGTGTCCAGCCGGCTCTCACAGAGGCTCCTCCGGTGTCTTTGGTGCAGCAGCAGCACCTGGCCTGGACCGCACCCTCCGCTGGCAACTCGTCCTGCGGGCCGGTGCCAAGGCCAGAGTCGTGCAGGGGTCGGTAGCCAGCTAACTGCTGACTTACCGCTGCTGTGGAGCAAGCTGCAGGCGGCACACGGAGCAGCCGTATCTGGAAAGCACTGGCTGTTGGCTGGTGGGGATACTGGGATGGCCAATAACTGCCAACAGAATCCTTAGATAGTAGCGGGGACTGTCTCAGCTATGTCTTAATGGTTCTTTCTCTGGGTCCTTTACCAGTTGGATTCTCAGCTAAGCAAATCCCTCACTGGTGTGGAGTCTCACTGAAGATGAGGGCAGCGTGTGACTCAGCAGGTCAGGATATTGTGCCTATGGCCGGAAGGTTGTTGGTTCGAATCCCATATCCGGCAGAGAGATTTCACCATTGGGCCTCTCAGTAAGGCTTAACCCCAATTACTACAGGGACTCTGAGCTTTCTTTCAGTTGTACTGCATTGTGGGTAAAAGGTTTGGCTAAATACATAAAATGTAACGTAAGAGGCGGCACCCAGAAGAGGAAGAGAGCCCCTGCCCTTTTGCATCATCGTCTAGCTGCCGTTTTTGGTGGTTCCTGGTTCTGCCATGGACAATCTCAATCATGCTGGATCTCGGGACACGGAGAACCTGCGCAGGACAGGATCCAACCCATTCCGGGTAGAAGACAGCCTCTCTCTGCTTGGCTTTATGGTGTTAATGTGGAAGGGGTTTGGGGGCCTCACAGTGGCAGAGATGGTTCCTCTTACAGAGCTCAGCCTCCCCAAAGCGCTTCTCCTTTCGGTGCCCTTGCCTCACATTTAATCAGAAGTCAGCTTCTCAGCAGCTCTGAGTCTGTCCGCGTGACTCATCTCTTACCTCAGTTATTCCAGCCCACAAGTGAGACGTTCCCTCTGTGACTTCCTCTGAAGCCGGGCCCCTTCAGAGCCATGGGACCCCCACAGCAATCTCTGCTGCCCTTTCCTCTTGCTAATCTAAACAGATTGGATCTTATGTTTTTTTTTTTCCCTTTCCTATAATGAGCGAGAAATGTGAAAGTTCCCGTGCCGCACCGTATGAGAGAAGGAAATACCCAGCTGTCCACTAGGGGGCATCATGTGCGCAAAGCACATGCCACGTGTGGCCTGGTTATGTCATAGGGTGAGGAAAGGCCACATGGCAGCTGAATTCATTTAAGCCAGAGAATCTAAAAGATGCTAAAAACGGAGCCCCATAATAAGTCCAGTGCCCTTTATATAAGGGTAATTTGACAAACTAGCAAAAAAAAAGCAACTTTTTTTTTTTCTTTTACATTTTCTTAATTTGCTGTTTGTGTTCCTATATTGGCATTGTTTGAAACAAGCGCTCAAAATTGGACCATCAGTTTAGAAAGGTTTTTGTCCTTAGTTATTTCTCCCGAATGCGTAGTTGCGTCAAATTCCATTGATGTAATTACCTCAGTAGCATGTGGACACGGTTCATTATGTCTGAACAAATTATATACAGCGTCTGCAGTTGAATGCGCCCAGTGTTGTCAGTTTTAGTTGTATATATCCCTCCCAGCCCTCCACGCTTCTGTCTGTAGGTCGTCATGCTGAGCTCGCTATCCGACTTGCACATCTACGTGGACAAAGGGCAGCTGACCAGTGAACTCGGAGGGAACCTGGATTACTGTCACAGTCAGTGGATACACCATCGGACAGTCAGTGACTTTGGCTCTTTCTTTGTGTAACGTCTCCTGCCCCTGCAGACCATTCTCAGCTAGCAGCCTCTGTTTGGCCCATGCCTCTGATAGGAGGAAACAAATAAAAAATGCAAATTAGGGAGATTTCTTAACATGGCTGTGGTATATTAAGGAAATGGGTGCATTGGAGGTATTGGCAGTGTGACTGAAGTTTCTGTCTCGCTTCTTGCAGGCCATCGAAAGCTTCGCAGTTGCCGTTAAGGCCGCGACCCAGATGCTGCAGAAATTCAGTGCCGAGCTCGCTGGCGCGGAGCTGGCCGTGGATGTGCATGGTGCACGAGACCTGTTGTGTGCTCACACAGCGAGGCACGCCGGGCTGCAGGTGGTTTCTGTGGTTTGCTTTACCTGCTACTTGAAAAAACTCACTGTTTATATTAATCTAACATGACCGCATTAGTCACCAACAGAGGTTGAGCTCTGTGGAATATATCTCTCATTTTGCTGCTCCGAAAAAAAAATCTAATTTTGTGCCATTTTTCCATTGCAAAACTGGCAATAATTTTAAAGTCGTAGGAACAGAGTATTCGGGCTCCCCTGGGGGATGTTGAGTTCTTCATAGATGTTGTGTGCTTTTCACAAGCACCTCAAGAGTTGTGTAGTTTATGAAGAGCACTTCATAGACATTGGATTACGTGTTTGTAAATTAGCTATTAAATTATGCGTTTTACTTCAAAACACCATGTAGAGCGGTGTTATCATTTCTCTGCTTTACTTGGGTATTTAGTATGACTGTATTCCCTGGATATGTCATGCATCCATATAAGCCTAATAATATGCTGCATTATAAAGTTGCAAGTGACTTATGACTGTCAAACGCTTTTTGTATAAAGGTTCCTTCCGCTCTGGCAAGGTTCATGTCTCTATCTGCCTTTCATACCTTTGCTTATCGTATAGGATGAGCTCCATCTGGCAGTAAGACAGGGAGCTACTCTGCTGTGCTGTATCAAAGAAGCTGCAAACAAAACGACCAGTGGCCGTCTCAGCCCTGATGAAAGAGAGAACCTGGAGATCGTGGAAAGGTTGGTTTGTCTGTTTTTAATATGAAGGTTTTATCTTAATGTCCCTCATATGGTTGCACTGTTTCTGTGGCCAACCTGTATTAGTGAGTGACTTCTGTCTTTCAGGCTGGTGTCTCAGCTGGATGAGACACAATCCTCTCTTGAGCAGTGTTGGTCCAGGCATCACCGGAAATTGGAGCAGTGTTTGCAGTTCAGGCAGTTTGAGCAGGATTGTGTGGAGGTGAGTATGAAGGAGAGGAGTCTTCCGGACTATGCCCGTGCTGGATGCTCTGACAGCGTTGCCGCTCTCCCTCCCAATCGCACAGGTGAAAAAGGCTCTGGACGCTTGGACGGAAGAGCTGGAGTCCATCTCGGATGTCGGGAGCTGCATGACCGGGGTGGAGGAGCAGCTTAGTGAAGTGAAAGCTTTGAAAGAGAGAGCTCAGGTTAAGCCTAAATGTTTTGGAGCAGTGAAACTCCAGTGGAGCCTCTTCGCGGTTTGATGCAACTGCACATTCTGGTTTCACTTTTACTAAGAATGAATTTGCTTGATACTTTTTTTTTTTTTTTTTATCCCTGGAGGAAAATTAGGTTTAGTGTGTCATAGTGCTGTTTTTTCCCCCTCTGTTTACTGGAATAGTCCTAAATTGCTCAGAGGGTGTAGGTGGAAACGTCTGAACATCAGACATGCCAAAGCTACACTTGTATTCTACTGCCCTCACTGAGCCTCAGCCGTTTGGCTGGTAAATCTCACCAGCTGTGGCTTTGGTTTCTCAGGAGTCCTTGGCTAGGGCCCAGAGGCACGCTGTACACGGTGACCGGCTTATTGAAGATGGTCACTATGCCATCCACTCCATCGAGTCCAAGTGCGCCGAGCTGAGGCGCGTTGGCGGTTACTTCTCTGATGAGGTTAAACGGAAGTGTGCCGTACTGGAGAAGTTCCTTCGAATCCACCAGCAAGTGGACAAGGTATGAAGAAAGATCACGCCATCTTGGGGTGTCAGGCCAGATCTACAGATATACTCGTTTGAAAGATACTTAGCAGTACCTATTTAAAGACTGCTACCAAGTGAATTCAGCGAATAACTTGCTCTACAGTAGCTCTACCCCCCCGCTCTTATATATTCTGTACAGCTCTTTTTAAGCATAATTAGGCCCTTCCTGAAAAACATACCGGTGGACTGCACTCAACTCTTAGCCTACTTGTTGTCATTTTGTTGGTTTATTTATTTCTGTCATGTAGCAAGCAAAACAGCAGTAATGTAAGCTGGAGCCATGCTGTGCAACTCAAGGGGCGAGATGTTGTCATAGGTGAACAAGTGGTGCGAGTCTGGCATGTATCTGCTGGCCAGCCAAGCTGTGGATAGGTGCCAGTCTCAGGAGGGCGCCGAGGCGGCCCTGAGAGACGTCGAGTCCTTCATAGAGACTGTGAGGAAGGAGGAGCTGGCCAGTCTGCGGGACCTGCATGCCCAGTGTGATATCTGCCTTCCCGTGGATCTTGAGGTAGGTAGGGCTGGGTAGAGTTGGGGGTAGGGATGAGGCGGCACAAACTAGTGTCACTCAATGAAAACAAAGCAGTTTTTCAGGTATTCAGCCTGTGGCTCTTCTCTCTGGCTGCCCCCCTCCACCCTTCTTGGCAGGAAAAGTTGCAGAAGGCTTTGGAAAGGTTGGATGAAGTCCAGGAGATGTTTGAAAAGAGGCAGACCAGCCTGAAGAAGTTGTCAGCCAAGCAAGCTAGGCCAGTTCAGCCAGTGGCCCCCCACCCGGAATCGTCCCCAAAGCACCCCTCAGGCACTTCTAAAGTTCCCTCCAAATCTAACACCTGACTTAGTCTGTCCGTCTTACACTGGGGATCAAAGATGTTACTAGTTAGACCTTCTTGTGCATATTTCTTTCTGGCTGTTCTCAGTAAGCATTTATTCACTCACAATTAATGTGACCAAGAACCTTTTGCCGGGTGTGTAGGAGGTGGGCCACATCTTGTGGCGGATGCCAGTCTGTAATCGCACACGCACATGACACATTTATCATCATTTACTTAACTGGACTGCACATCTTTGAATTATGAGAATAAATAACCACAATTAGAAGAGAATCACGGAGACATGACACATACATAGTGAGCTGGGGTTAGATTAGCTTTTCATTTTAAATGTAACCCCTCATTCCACTAACCCAGTAATCTCCAACCTTTTTGCAGTGAGTTACTTTTACAAAGAAATAAAATTCTGGTGAGCTACTGAGTAACAGTATAGTATATTTTGACTCCTGGAGTGGGCGAAGGGGGGGCCTCCCTTGATGATAAATATTTATACCTTGTTGCAATTGGCTGGGAATGCCTTAAAGATAGACAACATGCCGGCTGCTCTAACCCCTTCTGTTCTACTTCAGCCTCAAACCACAGGACGTCAGAGATCCCGGGGTTTTCAAAATTACCTGCTGACGCCGACGCCTCAAAAAGAAGAAACCTCCGCAAGACAAAAGGGGGTATCAAGGTAAGGCTAGATGTTGCCTTGGTGTTCATAATAAAGTTTGGATTCACTGTGCAGTCCCCAGTTGGGTTTACTGTGCAGTCCCCAGTTGGATTTACTGTGCAGTCCCCAGTTTGGTTTACTGTGCAGTCCCCAGTTTGGTTTACTGTGCAGTCCCCAGTTTGGTTTACTGTGCAGTCCCCAGTTGGGTTTACTGTGCAGTCCCCAGTTGGGTTTACTGTGCAGTCCCCAGTTGGGTTTACTGTGCAGTCCCCAGTTGGATTCACTCTAAAATATGTGCACCAGACGCAGACTTAACCAACAATATAGGCCTCTATTGCCCTACTAGTTTAAGATGTGGTGTTTGTCAAGCACCCATTGCTAAGCACTAGTTTGAGTGAGTTTATATCATGCTATATTTTCTTATTTTACTGAGCAACACTGATCAGAGTTTATCCTTTGAATTTTGCCGAGAATGATTTCTAAGTTGGCTACGCGTAGTAACTGCAGTCTTAGTCCTCCTCGGCTATAGGTTTGTTTTCTGAGCCGGGATCCTCATTTGTTCCGTTTGCATGATTCCTTGGTCCTTTCTCTGTGCTGCTGTCCTCTTACATATGTGTGGTTTTGCTAAATTGCCCTTAGTTACTTATCTTGAATTTAATCATCTGCCCTATGATGGGCCGGCATCATTTGCCAGTGCTTTGAATTCATCTTCATCTTGACATCACTTCTCTTGCTGAGGGTTGCAGCAGTAGTATGATGAGTAGGTCAGGGGTCTCCAATCTTATTTACAGTGAGAGCTACTTCTACAAAGAAAATATTCTAGGGAGTGGTGACAATGGTAAAAAAAAAAAACTCCCCCTTTCACATCCACTCTACAGTATGCCATGTCGGCTCCACGCAAGCTTTTCCACTGCCTTTTTTGAGCCAAACCGTGTAGAGAGTGTGTTTTCCATTGTAAATGATATGAGCCGTACCCTAACCCTTACCCACATTGACATGGCTCTGCTCTACAGCAGTAGTACCCCATATTCTTGGTATGTACTGGGGGATATGGTCATACACCTTCTCTAAATACGCATAGTACATATGGAATATGCTGCCATCTTCCCGTGTACCCTCATATAGCTGTATGAAGGAGAAGAGATGAATCACTTCCACGGCCAGACCTGGATTCCTCAAAGTTTTCCTCCTACCAGCCTGAAGCGTTGGTTGGTTTGCCAAATCTTTTAAGGGGTCACCTAGCCTCTTGCCATGGGGTTTTTATGCACAAGCTTTCACCTCTGTGATGGCCATTGCTGTAGCTCGGAACTTTCAGCTAAGTACCAGGCATCTGAATGCCCTCTTCGTCAGCTCGATAACCGGTTCCTGGCAGATCCAGAATAAGGATTAGTTTCTACTGTTCATTCAGGATTCATTCAGGATTATTTTTTTTGTCACATGCACAGTTACACAGGTACAACATGCAGTGAAATGTACCCTGAACTGCTCATACTTTGTGCAAATAACAAAGAAACTAGAAAATAAATTGTAAAATAGACTGTAAATAAATTAGTGAATGTAAAAATAACCCATGAATTTATAAGAGTGTACATGCAAATTACATGATGAAATACTGTGCAAGAAATGCTTATATTCAGTTAAAAGTGCAGTGTGCAGTGTCAGCACAGCAATGTAAGGTTGAACTGATAATCAAAACTACTGAGTCTTTCCGTCTTGGCCATAATAACACGGAACCTTTGAGTTATTTATCATCGAGTAATTTTTCCTAATTGGGCTATGTGAATCAAAAAAAACCAGCAGACTGTTTGAGTTACCGCGTTTCCATGTTCAATTTTTTATCTTTATTTTTTTTAAGACGACTCTGAGTGGCTCAGTATAATGCGCCACCTTTCAGAAGCTTTCTCGGGATCCAGTAAAATAGGCAACTATGCAGTGACTATATAGTGGGTGTCCAGTCTAATGTGTCTCTACAGATGAGAGAGCACCTTTTTTTTTAAGTTCGTTTTTTGTTTTTGAAAGCAGGAAATTAGATTTTGTAGGCGCTTTCATTTGATATTTGTAGCACCAGGCTTTGACTGATTTTTGAAGCAATGACTCTGTGCCATCTGCCTGTGTTAGACGTGCCTCTTTTAAAATGAAAGGGTTGTAAACCAGCAAGTGACTGATGGTGTGGTGTTTCCGCTTAGGAACAGGGGCCTGCAGAATTTGATTCATCCCAGACATCGAGTCAGTCTTTGAGATTATGGCTACTATTAGGATTAGGGTTAAGCATAGCTCGTTTGCACCAAAGAGTTCTTGTAGCTATTTCTGCGTAGGGTGCACTACTTGCTCCCTTTCGTGGTAGATGTTTGTTTGTATTGTAGCTCGCCTGGCCTCACTGCAGACTTGTTTGCCAAGTAGCTGATAGTCTGTCTGACATGGCTCTGTGGATCGTTAAAGTATGTAAACTCCTCAAACCACACTGTCAGAATCCTTGGAGGGGACTTGTGTGTTATTTCAATTAAGATGAATTATTATGCAACTCAACACGCCACTCAACCGAATTTTTACAGCTTTCTAGAATGGTGTGTGATTCCATTGTGATGGGATGGTAATCCATGCTGCAGCACTGTGGCTGAGTAGGTGGCCCAGTTAGACAGAAAATCTCTCTGGCCCTGTTTATACTTGGCTTTAAAATGCATGTTGGGTGATCAGATCTTAAGTAGACAGCTGTGGCATATCAGCATTTACACCAGTATCTATCATTGGTCTCCAAGGTGTCCATTTGACTGCTTGGTCGTCAGTCATGGTGATGTCATATTGTCAGGGACTCATCAGGATGGATTAGCAATTACATTATAAGACATACATGGTCACATGCGGCCCAGAGTGGTTCGAGTGATCGGATCACGATGCATCTTGGAACCTGTTTTCCCTCTCTCTTCAGATTGAAGTTATGCACGAAGCCAGCCAGGGGGGTTTAAGTCATATTTTGGTGGCCAACGATACAGAGGAGAGTTTATTCGACAGACGAAGGTAGGAGATTTCTCCGTGTATATCTTACAGTGACTTTTCCCCTCCATTACTGTATTTTAATTCAAAGACAAGTACAATTTACTCAGCTGCAAAGCTGTATATTCTAATCTGACTTTTCCAAAATTATGGCAGTAGGATCCTCCTTGGCTATTGAATAGACAGCCTTAGTTCATGTCCAAAATCTTGACGCTCCTTTCTGAAATCTTTTTGCTCGGTAAAATTTGTGTAATGTTGGCTATGTGTAGTTAGTGTAGTTACACTAACACTTTTTAAAACAAGATGTACCATGTTTGCAGACACACTTTTGGTGCTTGACACATGGCTACTTTGAGAGCTTTGCAGTCAGTGCAGTCGCGTTACAACCTGGATGTCTTTTTAGTAGGGGGTTAATCTGTAAATTTCTCCAATAATGTTTATAAATAGCACTTTGTCATTGTTTGTTCTTTATAATGATATAATATATTTATAATGATCATTTTTTCCAGCACTCTGTGTCAAATGTTCCAGCTTAAGCAATCATAGTAAATTTTACCAGTAAAGAATGAGTGTTTCACAGTATTTCCCCAATATTTCAGTTTGTTGTAATATTATGTAGTAATTATGTGCCTACACACACTTTTTGAGAATAGAAGTCTTTTTTTTGAAAAGTGAGTTTTCGTTCCTGCATGTCTGAATCTAAGAAATCTGTGTTTTTGTGTCAAAAATGGTTATGTGTGTGTACCTGTACAAAAATATAATACAGTGACCCACAAAAACAATTGTGCAGAAATTGTGACCTGCTTTACAAAAACAGGGGAGATTCCGTAGGTGCAGGTTACACACCATTACCTGTGTGCAGTGATCAGATCATTGTACTTGTGGGCTGTTTTTGCAAACAAATTCATCTTTATTACAGTAGGTTTATTAGCAATAGCTTTAATGTACAGTTTTTTTTCCCGACTTGTTTACATAGAAACATTTTACAAACAGTAAAACAGTATGTGGCTTTGAAGGTTTCTGGCACCAGGAGATAGGAACAAATGAAGAAGAAGCAAGGAACCTTTTAAATCAGTTTAATTGAATGACATCGAAAGATAAATAAAATTATGATCATCCGACGACTAGCAGTATGTCTGGATTGTGTTCCATTCCCCTTATACTCTCTTCTTGCATGACCCACTAGGACTTTTTCTTACTTTTTTGACTGAAGATGCTCCAGACCTCAACCATGGTTAACGGAGGGGCAGATTAGGTTGCTAGAAACACTTTATTTAACTATATGTCCATATAAATATGAAGTGAAAATACAGAAGCCCCCCCTTCTTCTTTGATATTGTGATATTTGAAAAAAGCATGCTACTAACCAATACTCTTCACACATTACAAGAAGGCTGCTTTGCAAGGGTAGGTGTTAAAATAGTATGGTTTACAGAACAGTGTTATTTTTACTACCTGGCAATATAGGTCGTCTAAGAGTCCATAGTTAGCTTTTTGGAGCTGAGGATCTGTGGAGATCTTCCAGAGGTAATGGATATCTTTCACATGTCCATGTGAGGTCATCATCTTTTGGTATACACAAGGGTGGTATGGGGCTTTTCCCTCCCCTGAGAAGTATGCGTGTTCCTGTGGGGAGACGCCCATCACATTTGCAAGGATCCCCATAAATACATCGTCGATGTGGAGCGTGGCATTGAGGGTTAACGAGGCCTGGTATATTTTGGCAGCCACGTCCCCTGACACTACATATCCAGCGCCTGCCGTGTAATCTGGATAAGTGGACCAGGGGTACATCTCACAGGGGACGTAGTACTTGCTATCCTTGCGGCGGATGGGCGGGGCTCCGCGGTGCACACGGCCAATCCAGAAGTCCCGGACGAGTCTCCGGCCCATTTCTTGCAGATAGTGGACCAGGTTGGGCATGTGCACGAAGACATCGTCATCGGCGGACATAAGGAACTGAGCATGGCTACAATACGAGTGCGCCCATCGAAACTGCAAGAGTAGCTTGGTGGTGAGGTTGTGGAATGTGTCTACAAAGTCTTGCTGGATTAAGTCCCCATACTTTCTGTCCTCCTGGTCCAGCTGTTTTTGTTGTTGGGCCCGGTCTGACTCCGTGGGGTGCACACCCAGGACAAACACCACCCTCACGTTCACGCCGAGTTCTGAGCGTGCGTACGTCTCATTTCCCCAAGTACAGCGGATGGCTGCCCTTCTCTCCGTGTTCGTTGGGGAAGTCTTCACCATGAGCAGCAGCAGCAGGTCCTTAACCTTGCACTTATGTCTGCGATTGATTACGTAACGGTGGTTGGCGAAGCTCTCTGCCACTTCCCGGCTCACAGAGAAGCTCTTGTTGAGAAAGTTGTAGCTGTTGACTAAGTGGCGATATGAGTAGGACTTCATGTGGCTCACAAAGTTGGTGTCCAGCTGATCCCAATAGAGCATTACAACGGAGAAGACAAAGCACGTTGCTGTCAACTGCACACATTTAAGTTTTCTGATCCTTCTGGAATAGATGAACATTCTGCAGTCCAGCTGACCTCCAGATCCTCCTCCTCTGTCAAGGCAGATCTTGTGTGTTCTGTTGAATGTTCTTGCAGTAATTCAGATGCTTTTCCTTTCGAGTTTCACCCTTTTATTGCCACACTAATGGAGAGTCAGGGGAGCCTGAATGGAAATAGGTCTACTGACGAAGTAGGCCGCCATTAGATCCCAGAGATGAGTCAGGCCTCGCTGTCCTCATGTTTACCAGTTTCTTATTTTGTTATAGAAACCTTGAAGTATTTCTTCATCTGAAAGAAAAAGCAATTTAACAACATAAGATTGCATGAACAAAATAGGCTACTCAAAGCATTATCTCTTTTTATTAAAAAAAAAAAAGGGGAATCAATTGAGAATCAATTTGCATAGAAGTGCAGTTGCAGAACACTACACGTAGAATCGGAGATGGTACAGAGATCATCTCAAACATGGGCCTAGGGGTCCTTGCCGCAGCCGAGCTCTGTAATGGGCCACGCCATCGTCGTCATAGTCAGGAAGTCACATGTTTCCCTTATAACGGCTAAGGTAGTTCTCTGAATGCCCTTTGTGGTGTTTGTGCGATGAGAATGACATCACTTATAACTGAACCTCTGGATCCGGTCTGCATGTATGAACTCTATTGCAGCCATATGATTTGCTGTATAGAGGCAGGTTGTTTGAATTAATAAGCGCAAGAAAGTGCCCACTGAGTGTGTATTGGCAATAAGGTCGCCACGGTGACTAGCTTTTCAAAATTAGATCATCTTGAACTGCGCCTTAAAATATACAGATGTAAAACATCATCACATCAATTTCATAATAGGCACAAATGCGTCTCACATAAAATGAGTTTCTGAAGGTAGTTAAAGTGGGACTTTTTTTTGTCAAATTCTGCCTGTTTCAGAAGTCAAATCCAGAATACTCTGACCAACCTGAAATAAGACTCATTGGAATATATTTCAAGTAACTGAACAAAAAGTGTACACACATGACGCTTTTCTAAAGCAGCCCATGTTAGGGGTCGAGGGTGGTCACCTGAACAAGTTAAAATGCTAAACTAGTGGGGCAGGGGGACTAATGAGTGGGTTTCCAATTAATTTTTAGTCTCTCTTCCAGGGCCACATTAGAATTAATAGATAATTATAGCTGGAGGAATATGGTACACCCCCATGGCCTGTGTGCACTTCATTAACTATAAGGAGCTAGAAAAGACATCAGAGTCCAGTATAGACCAGTATTAGTTGGGCAGTACATTTTAGTAAGCTTTCTCCTTTCTTTCTAGTAGCAAGTCTTTTATTACTGTTGCGTATTTTTTGTTTAACTGTAGTAGGACAGGAGTACAAAAAGTAATCTCCTTTGTCACATGTCAGCTCAGCTTGAATATAAAAGTCAGCACCAGCTCTTTGCAAGCAAGGTGTGATAATGGAGGGTTTAGGTCGCGGATCATATCACAGCTGAGCGAGGTGCAAATCTTTCACAAACTGACAATGGCATTCACTAGCAAAGTTACACGACAATGTAGCCCTTTGAAGTGTGGATGAAACAGCGTGGCCAGCGGATTCTGCAGACCGCCTGCTTGGAGCCCGCGTTGCTGTAGGATACTATGCTATCCTCACGGTTGATTTGCACTGGATGGGGAGTGTGAAGTCATTATTTTCTTTATTCCAGAGTTATCCATGTATCTAACAGATCCGGGTGCTCTCTCCTTTGTTTACGTTACACGTGCTTTTTTTGCATGTTCTCTAGCAACAGTACTCTGATATTTCACTTTTGCAAATTAAAATACGTGCACTTTAAAGAAAGATAAATAAGATTATGATAATCCGACGACTGGCAGTATGTCTGGATTGTGTTCCATTCCCCTTATACTCTCTTCTTGCATGACCCACTAGGACTTATTCTTACTTTTTTGAATGAAGATGCTCCAGACCTCAACCATGGTTAACAGAGGGGCAGATTAGGTTGCTAGAAACACTTTATTTAACTATATGTCCATATAAATATGAAGTGAAAATACAGAAGCCCCCCCTTCTTCTTTGATATTGTGATATTTGAAAAAAGCATGCTACTAACCAATACTCTTCACACATTACAAGAAGGCTGCTTTGCAAGGGTAGGTGTTAGAATAGCATGGACTACTTGCGCAAATTATAATGCGTGCACTTTAAACACATGGTTGTCCGTGAGATTAATCAAGTCAAGCGTTTATAAAAAACGGAACTTCATTACTAATCAAAGAAAAAAAATGATTCAAAATGTATACTTCGCCACTTCTATGATTATTAAAATTTTTTGGACGAACAAAGAAACTCGTGCACGTTGTACTTGAGTTGCAACAAACATGAATAAATAATATAAATAATATAAAAAATAAAGTGCGCCATTCTAAAAGTATTATAAAAAGCTTTGGTCAAATGTGCAAATGAAAAATATCAGAAATATATACATTAGCATCCAGTTTTATAGCTACGTAATTTGCCTTTTACACTGAGCAGTGTGAACGCAGAAGTTTATTTATTTATTTTACAACGTAGGAGATGACTGTAGCTCGGATGCAATCTCTTTCGGAAACTCCCGTAAAAACGAGGACGTAGTGCGAACGTAACCAAAGCATGGGTATGTGTGTTGAAGGTAATATATAATTTTACTTTGACGTAACTTTCCCAATTCGGTCATACTCCAGATGGGGAAGAGTATATTTTTATACGTATTGATTTTCCTTTAAGGACAGTCCTCAATTGCATAAAATCACATTCTACGCATATTATTTTTAATTTTATGCATCATTGTTTTTACCATCATAACTTTTACTGGACAAGGGTTTGTTGAAGATGGGTAATGTTTATTCTATTTTTATTTATCTATCTATTTATTTATACATTTTTCAGCAATAATTTGTCTATATCTTTGAGCAGATATACGTTATACAGGAAATGCTTTAAAACGCGGCACAAGTAAAAAAAAAAAAAAAAAAAAGGCCCAATACACTGTTCTTGCGTGGATAGTATAAATATTCATCGCCAATTGCCCCATTAATATACAGTTTTAATTTACACAGTAATGGCAGTTCAGTAAGACTTTCTTCCACCAGTTTCAAAACAGTTATGGCATAAAGTATTCATTTCAAAACCAAATAAGGCCTTTGTTAATTTAAGCAGAAGTTTAACTATGACACTTTTACACAAAACATAAGGCCTGTGAAAGATTAGTTTTACTTGCGTCGAAAGACAACAGTTAAGGAATGTACACTGACAATGCAGAACTGGTTTCAGAAAGGGTGTTGCCTCTGACATATCTATTTTAATTTTTACTGTTTTCACAAGCCATAAAGAAATTGTGAAGCTAACACACCAATGTTAGTGCTGTAAATCATTTTTAAAAAATGGTTTCTTGCGCCTTTGGAAGTATAAAGTTCTTACTGCATTTCCCTGAACTCTGCTTTGATATGGAGTTAATTTCAAACAAGGCTGGAAAGGAGAGGCGGTGGATGGAAATTTCCTCCAGGACGAACGATGTTGCTTACCAGAACAGGAAAAGCCGTTGTAAATCCATGTGTTTAGAGAAACACAGCGCGACTGGAGTAGAGTAAGGCCAATGGACAGTTTAGGATTTCCCTCTGACAGTGAAGAAATCTCCGTTGTCAGTAGTAGCCAGTCGCTGCCATGCAACTCTGAAAATGGGGCTGTACTTCCTTATGTGGGTGTGAAGGAGCCACCTGAGAGCCGATTGAGAGCTGCTGTTACATTTCCAGGCTGAGTCACACTAGCCTCGGTCTGACAGGCGGATCCTCTATATCTGCCCATTAGTGATTTTAAAATCGGGGGGGGCATATATTTATTCCTACCGGTTGCAGATCCTTTTTTTGCAAAGTTTCTTAATTGCACAGATAAAATATGCAGTAGCAGGTATTTTACATGTTATTTAAAGTGGCTGGCATTTTTATCAGCTGAGTAATCCTATATTATGTGTTAACCTAAGCAAGGATTGGATAATAATGTAGGACACCATAAAACTGCATATTCCTCCATCTTAAATGATTCTTGCTAACAACCAAATCTGTTTTAAGAGTAACATTTCACAACCTGCTTAGCTCACAAAAGCGATATTTCATTCAGTCTTTTTTTGAGCAACAGCCTATATAGATGTAGACATCAGTGTTTGCACATTAGCATATATAACACACCTCCTACTTAATCCATCTTCCTTTCTTCTGCTGGAGGTTATTCTGTATTTTGAACAAATGCTGCCATGTTCCCTTTGGTCTGCTGACGGGTTGTGCGTCTGTCCCTGACCCCTCCACAGACACATCATGAATGAACTGATTGAAACGGAACGTCTGTATGTTGAGGAGTTGCAAAGTATCATGGAGGTACGTTTGTAGAATAAACCAGATCTCCTACAAGTAAGGGCTGAAGATTGTCATTACCCAGGAAGTTGGTCATTAATACGGAAGCGGGTAGTTACACGGACTGTTATCTACACTGTGAAATCTTAGGCCATTGTTTATGACCCAACAGTGGGTGGCATTTATGCATGAGTGCAAGTAGTAGGTATCAAGATTTCTGCAGCCAGTAAATTTGTATTTTTTTTCCATGGGGTGCCTGAGGGGGGTGGGGTGGGTGGTGCAGGTTGAGCAGATCAAATTATGCACACCTGTCTGGCAGATTGAATGTGTTGGCAACTGAGGCTATTAGGCAAGGTTAGCTGAGGTGTTCCTGATGCATGTCCAGAGAATATATAAATATTAATCTCTGTGCATTTTATAAATATGTAAACTGATATTCCGTACAACAGTATGCATTTAAATAGCAATCCATTTCCAGTTTCATATATTTAGTGTGGTATATGATGCTATGTTCTAGGGCTATGTTGCCGAGCTTGGAAAAGCTGACATATCTCATCCGATACCATCAGTGTTGGAAAACAACCAGGGTGTGCTTTTTGGCAATCTCTCTGAAATCTATGACTTCCACAACAGGTAAGAAAGGTAATTTATTTTTTCACAACATCTCACGATATGGTGAAAGCAACCCATTTTATCCCATTTAATTTTGTACAGCACCTCGTTGTTTTGGAGTGAGACATCACACCCAGATCACTCTTAGGAAAATGTACGCAAGGTGGTTCAAGTGTGATATCGAGGCTAAGAAAAATCTTCACAACGATCAGTCGATGCTACCGAAATTCACATTTCTATCTTTTATCCTTACGATTGGCTGTAGCACACTTGAGGCACCTATTGCAAAACATCAAATCATAACTTTGGCCAGTTTTCTACATTTCCGTGAGCATTTGGCCGCTCATTTCGCTGTATGCTCTTAGACTGTTAATAAAGAAGTACTCTGGAATCCATATTTAAAATGTAGTGGGAAGACAGCACGCACACAAATGAGAGATTAAAATTACTGACCTATATGAAGATCGCGCTGAAGACCTCTTCTTTTTACTCTCAGTGGCACTTAACTGGCTGTATATCGAAATTTCCCATCTGTCCGCTGTCGCCGAGTGGAGACTCGGAACTGGTATCCGCCCTTCTCGTGGGTAATAATAGTCATAAAGAATTCAGGCAGTCGGTAGAGTGCTTTCTCTTCCGTCCCTCTGCACTTATGGGGTTAAAACGACGCCTAAATTGGCTCTCAGAAATCAATACAAACAAATAAAAGCCTTTCTTTTTTGTTGTACACGAGACTAGAAGTAACACGAAGACGGTGGGGATCTCCAAGGCAACCGGCCGCGTTCCGCGCGCAGCATCCCTCGTGTTTTTCCGACTTTCCCGGTGGAGGAAGCGCTTTCAATTTCGTCGCGCGACGGAGTACAGAATTAATAACGATGAAGCGACTGGCATCGTGCATTTTCAGTCATGTTTCACCGACAAGTGTCATACTATCCGTATTACAGTCTGTAGCGATCGCTGTCGCTCCCCTTTTATGAGAGTTTATAAAATGAGCAATATCCAGAGTGATGGATGCACAGACACTGAATAATATTTTGAAACAACTTGCATTTTTTATGATCGTGCAAGTGCAACTCCTCTAACTTATAATTTTTTTTTGCCTGACATGGCTCCTTTTACATCACTGTGTATCTGCTAATCCGCACATTTTGTCACAATGAAGGTTAATAAAAGGAGGACACTTTTGGGAAAAGAGCAAGTACAGTGAATAAAAATAGGACACTTATGGGAAAGTGCAGAACATTCTGCTGCTTAAGTAGGTTAATTTCCTCTCGGTTTTGATGCTCTCCAAGAATGGTAAAACTCCTTGGCAATCATTCAGTAGTCCTGGCATACATACATGGCCCACAAACCCAGGTTTATATTACAGTTGGGGGGCATTCTCACTGCCTGACATAATGCTATGATTGCACTAATGCACTGTTTAGCTTTTCTGTAATATACAACCTTTTCCAAGAGGGTATAAAATGGCGATTTTTCAACCTATGGGTTGCGACCCAAATTTATGTCATGGTAAGTTCTGAAAGGGCCGTGAGGCAGAATTGGAAATGTAAACATTTAACCAGCAAGCTCCTATGCTGATCCCCGATCAGATTTCCCAGCCCCAGTCCTTGAATTAACCTATATAAACTGGTCTTGGGTCTGCAAATGCTAAACGCAAAACTAGTGAACACTCAACAAATCCAGCAAGTCAAATCACAGATTCACTGGCCCATCCAGTCAAATTTGTGTGATAGGCATTTTTTGGCGCAGATTACAGAGTGCGCACTGTGCTAGATCATAGCCTTAATTTAAATAGGGTCACGAGTGAGCTAGCATGGAAAAAATTGGGTCACGGTGCAAAAAAGGTTGAGAAGCACCGGTATAAAACATACTGTTGTGAACATCCAGAATATTTCTTCATTTTGTTGATTTGGTCATCTTGGTTGTTTTTCATTTTAATGCTACCTATTCAATATGGTTCACCCTGTTTATAAAGACATGATTTGATCCTTTTCACTTCTAGAACATTTCGGAAAGAGTTGGAAAATTGCATTGAGAATCCAGAGTTAGTTGGGGCATGCTTTTTGAAAAGGGTATGTAAATATCAAGTATTACTAAGTTCCACTGACTCTTACCTGAACCGGTGGGAACAGAATGTAAAAACTCTGTTGTGATTTTTTTACGATTTAGAAAGACGACCTGCAGATGTATGAGAAGTATTGTCAGAACAAGCCACGATCTGAAGCTCTTTGGCGACAGTGTGTGGAATCTTCATTCTTCCAGGTGGCTTATCTAGGTTACTAATGGTGTTACAAATGACACTTCTACTAATAGCTGCTAAAATGACAGCACTACTAGTTGTTGACAGTGCTCATTAGTTTAGTCTGAGGCCTATTCTCTTATAGGTTGAGCAAATCTGATGTTTTCGAACCAGATTTGAGTCAGTTTCATATGTGGTACTAGATTGGATATGTACCCAACTCCTGGCCATGCAGCACAAATGTAAATGGTCAGATTGGGATTTACATATTTTTGCCTATATCCATGCACCTAGTGTTTTTTTATTGTTGGTGTCACAAATGATTCATGCAGAAACGTATCAATGTGTGCATGCAAACCGTTTCAGAGGACAGATGTGTTCACATTACACTTAGTTACAGACAACTGGTCATTTTGAATGTGAACCACCAAGCCAGGAAAATCTGATCTGAGCAAAAAAATCAGAATTGGACAATTTGGCATGCAAGATGAATGTAGCCAAAGTTTCTGGTTCATTAATGCATTAAGTAAGAGTGTCTCAAATAGTGTTACCAAATGTATTATTATTATTATTATTATTATGGCTATATATATGTTCTGGTCCTTTGCACAGACTTCATATTCTATTGTTAAAGGAATGCCAGAAAAAGCTGGACCACAAGCTTTCGCTGGACGCATACTTGCTGAAACCAGTGCAGAGGATCACCAAGTATCAGCTGATGCTGAAGGCAAGTTAACAGACACGGAGAGCTTTGTTTACTCTGATTTAACTGGCTGTTTACTGTCGATTCCTCTTATTCCCATCTTAATAAAATAATAATTATGTAAGATTATTCTTTTCCATACCTTAGTCTTTGTTTTGAATTGTACATATTTAACTAATTAGATTTTTGTACTTTTGTGTATTTATTATGGCCTGTTATATTGCCCACAGAATTAGTAAATTTCCCCCACTTTGGATTCCATTTAATAAATTCACTGTTGAGTTTTGAGTCATTGACTTTTTAGGGCATTGCGTAGTCGGGGGGAGGGAGTCTGGCATGAGCGCTGTTAAATGGTTTAAGGTTTGTTACACTCATCATGAGGTGACGTGGTGGTTTACTGGGCAGGACGGTCACCTCCCACAGTGTGTGTGTGTGTGCGCGTGTGTGTGAGTGTATGTGTGTGTGAGTTTATGTGTGTGTGAGTTTGTGTGTGTGTGTGTGTACCCTGTGACTGACTGCCAGCTCACCAGGGCTCCTGCTCCAGCCTCCTGGGATCTGGGATGTACCGCAGAAACTCTACAATTTCAGGGTCAATGCACACATTTTACTGGAAAAGTAACTGGAAATTGGGTGGGTGACCATCCTGAGTTTCCTGTGATCTTTGTGGATCACTATGTTGTTGCAAAAATCAGTGGTGGAGTGGGAGTTAGACCAAGGGTGGGTAACCTGATCCATGGAGGGCCGGCGTGGGGGCAGGTTTTTGGGATGACCTCCCAATCAGCCAATAACAGTGGGTCCCCAAGGCTGGAGTTCAGAACCAGTTAGGTCTGTTATATTATCTCTATATTATCTATTATAATCTGGTATATTCTCATGCGAACTCCAGAAGGTCAAGCTGTAAATGTAGAAGGAAAAGGAGACTTGAGGCCTAACCCTAGTCGCATCATCGTCTTCTCAGGAGATGCTCAAATGCAGCACAAACTCTGAAGACACTGCCCAGCTACAGGAAGCTCTAGCAACCATGCTAGATATCATCAAGTCTGTCAATGACTCCATGCACCAGATAGCCATCACTGGCTTTTCGGTGAGTGAACGAGCACTTGTTTGGGCAAGTGTGTCCAGTTGTGAATGAGCGGTATCTGTGTGAATTATCGGTGTTGAGAATTATGAAGTATTGCATGTGCTACTCTAGGGGAACCTAAACAACCTGGGCAAGCTTCTGATGCAGGGCTCGTTCAGCGTGTGGACGGAGCACAAGAAGGGACACAGCAAGGTGAAGGACCTGGCCCGCTTCAAGCCCAGGCAGAGACACCTCTTCCTTTACAGCTCCATGCTGCTCTTCTGCAAGCGGCGTGAGGACTCCGCGGACAACCACGAGCGCACTCCGTCCTACAGCTTCAAGCACTCCCTGAAGGTGCTGTGAGCCCCCCCTGCTGGCCAATGTCATTATTAACAAATAATTTATTATTCTTGTTGTTGTTATTTTATACAGCACCTTTTATGCATGAGATGCAGCTCCAGGTGCTTTAAGTGTAGGATAGAGAAGGAAAATAGAACAGGCATTCAAAATAAGCAGGCTTATGGGTAACATCGTGAAAAGGTAATGTAAAGTGATGAAGGACGAAACAGTTATCAGAGTAAAAGGTGAAATAAGCTAAAAGGGAGAAACAGATTAGAGTACAAGCAAAGAAAACAGAACAACAGAGCAAAAGGGTTACAAAGAAAACAGAACAACAGAGCAAAAGGGTTACAAAGAAAACAGAACAACAGAGCAAAAGGGTTACAAATACATTTTAATGCAGTAAGAACATTAAAACAAACAGGACGACTAAAGGAAATTAATAAAGTATTTATTATAATAATATTTATTATAAAGTAATTATTGTCAATGAACTGCAGCCACAGTAATATAGAGAACCAGACTCCACTTGTACATCGGTCATTGGATGCATTTAACCAAAGAGGCTTAGTCTCTGATTCAGAAAATTTGGGTCAACAAGCAGAGTGGTTTGCCTCAACTCCCTTAAATGGAAGAGTGTGGGTTCAAAATCTGTGTCCTTACCCACTATACTACCAGCTCCCCTCTGCAAGATGCAAATTATTATGTTTTTTCCCCTCAAGTACAAGCTTAATGCACCTTAATAGGAAGGTAGACTGCGAAAATATTTGTGCCGTGGCTACTGCGACAGGTTTACCCGTTCTGTTTTCAGATGAGCGAGGTCGGAATAACAGAAAACGTGAAGGGTGACAGCAGAAAGTTTGAAGTCTGGTGCAATGGAAGAGAGGAAGTGTACATCATCCAGGTAAGGTTAGTCAGAGTGTCTCAGCAGCAGTCGCACTCTCACAAACTTGTGCCTGGGGGGCCGCAGCCCCGTGGAGCTTGGTCCTTTCCCTGTTCCACCACAAATGATTCAGCTCAACAGCTGCGTGGTAATTAGTACCAGGAGCTGAATCAGGGGTGTTGAATGAGGGGAAACCCCAAAAACGTGCAGGGCTCTGGCCCCCCAGGACTGGAGTTGGGCACCCCTGATTTAGTGGGTAATTTCTGTGTTCATGTTTTGTATTGATAGTTCATTGGTTGGCTTCAGTTAAGGTACTGAACACGCTCAAGATAATTCTCGAAAGATCTGGAGCTGAAGACGTTTGGATCAGTAAGCCTTTAGGCCACAGTAGGTTAATCGCATAATGATGGTGCCTGTTGAGTTACACTTCAGGTGTTAAATATTCAGAGTTGATTATTGGAGTCTCGTTTGTAAAGATGAAAATATTTTTTCTTCATTATCCTTTTTTTCTGTAACTGGTAACTGTTTAGTTAATAATAATCTGGTTTTGAATGACCGAATATTATCGGTAATAGGAAACTTAGGAGTTTGGGGATAGCTCTGTTTGTATGCAGTTCCTATATTTGACCACCGTATGGCATAGTTTGCCTTGAGAAAGTAGGTGTCAGGATGGCAGCAGCCTGTCACCTTGGGCAGTGGCAAAACGGTAAATGACTCTCTCGCTCTGCTTTTAGGCCCCCTCCACAGACATGAAGAACATGTGGGTGTCGGAGATGAGGAAGGTGTTGACAGAACAACTGGAGGCCTGTAGAGGTGGGTCTCAACTTCGTGCTGCCAGACGTACTCTCCCCTAAAAGAGGGTCTTCCCCAGGAGCCTTTTACCAATAAAGGGCTTCTCTTTGCACTTTGTAAATCTTGACACGTTAGTCAGCATCGCTGCACGCTTTCCCGTGATTCCACCATGGATTATCTCACTGCTGCACTGCAACGTTACCTGTGCTGCTGTCAGGTCCGCTAGTGCAAATCAGCCGCCTCTAGAGCACATGTTGAGCTTTCCCCAGAATTGTTAAGGAAGCGTGTCACAGATTACACTTCTTGTTGTCCCTTTAGTAGAAGCAACAGAAACATTCATGCACTGTGACTAATTCCTGGTTGACAGATTTAAAAGATGGCTTTCATTTTGTGGGGGGGCTGTCCTGAACCACAGATGAATAATTCAGATAGCTGCTCTGCGTCTATCAGGCCAGTTTACTCCGTCAGTGTCACTCTCTTAGGAACGGTTCATTTTTTTTGTAATTTAATATTCTTTGATAGGGCCCCCCACTTTTCATGGATCCTCCTCCTCGCTCCTGAGAAGGAGCTCAAGACTCTGTTCGCTTAATTTTTCCCTTTTGTTGGGTTTGTACGTCTGCAAAATGCATTATTACTTTCCAGCTTTCTATCTCTAATTAGTAGGCTTGTTTTGTTCCATTCTGTGTGTGTGTGTTTATGTTACATTGTGGGGACCAAATGTCCCCCACATGTCATGTTGGGATTAGAGTTTTCCCCATATAAATGAATGGAGAGTCCCCACAAAGATAAACCTGTATGTGTGCGTGCGTGCGTGTGTGTGTGTGTGTGTTCGTTCTTTAATACTTTATTCATCTTGATATTTAAATTGCATTGGCAACAGAAGTCAGGGGTTCAATATGCTAGCCTCTGTTTTTCTCACTGGGAATGTGGAGCTTACATGTTCTCCTTGGGTCATGCAGGCTCATTGATGTCTTTGAGTTGCCCATAAAGTATGATTCTGTGTCTGATCTACTCCTGCTGCACTGCAATGGACTAGCTTCCCATTCTATGGTCCACTTCTGCTGCACTGCAGTGGGCTAGCATCCTGTCTATGGTCTACTCCAGGGGTCGCCAACTCCGGTCCTGGAGGGCTACAATCCAGTAAGTTTTCTATCCTACCTGGCTTCTGATGAGCCACACCTGCTC
>JAODUD010000043.1:10771702-10783494 GCA_026784285.1 Stomatorhinus walkeri | reverse complement strand
ATCGGACAACAACAATGAGCGAAACGTCACCCTTCCTCGGCATCGTCTCCGGCGACCGCCGCCGCAGCCACACCGAGGTGGCCGCCCGCGCCGACCGCATCGCCTCCGGCCTCGCAAAAATCGGTGTCCGCCAGGGCGATTGCGTCTGCATGCTGATGCGAAACGACATCGCTTTCCTCGAAGCCGCCTATGCCACGATGCGCTTAGGAGCCTATGGCGTGCCGATCAACTGGCACTTCAAGCCGGAGGAGATCACCTACATCCTGAAAGACACCGGCACGTCCGTGCTGATCGGGCATGCCGACATGCTGCACGCCCTGCGCGGCGCCATCCCGGAGGGCGTCACCGTGCTCAGCGTGCCGACCCCGCCTGAGATTCTAGCCCAATACAAGATCGATCCCGATGATCTGAAGACCCCCGGCTTCGCGATCGACTTCGAATCCTGGCTCGCACAGCACCCGCCGCCGCCCCCATCGCCCACCACGCCCCCCCAACCACCACCAGCATGTTTCGCAGCAGCTTTAGCGCTCCGCAGAAACTACACGGCTAACAGCCCCAGTATGCTTAATCTTAAACGTCCTTCCCATGTGTTTTTCTCCGCAGATGTTTTCAGTGACATGTGCAGCGCTGCCTTGACAGACACCGAGGAAGCTGATGGAAAATAAGCAGCAGGACTCTGGCTGGCCTATCAAACTTGAGGTCCTGTTTTGCCTTCTGCATAGTCCCCCTGCTGGACAAAGTGGGACTTGCAAGCACTAGGCTCTTCTGTAGCTGCTATGCTCCTATAAAAATCTTAAAGGACTACAAAACCCAGTGACCTATTAATGGCTCACTGATGCCTACAGATTGACTACAAGTCCCAGCTGTGCCTGCATTGCTATGTTCTCCAGCTCTGTAAAACATAGACATGCAACAGTGTCAACTGGTAGAATTCTGAAAGTAGATCTGACCTGCACTTTTCTTTTTTTACTCTCAGTAGCAATAGGAAACCTTTGCCATATATTATCAATCAAATTTTAGAATGCTAGTGGGCTGTTGGTGGATTTTAAACTTGGTAAAGCTGACTGGATTTTTTCTATACAAAGATACTGTTCTCGTAACAACCATAACAGGAAAGCTGGACTAATTTTCAGTGCCAGTAACATGGTCCAGGGTAGGCCAGAATGTACTTCAGCTGTCAGCTTTAAAGCAAAAGAATGACTTTAAAATTACTGTCCTGCTGAACACTTTAAACGGAACGTTTAATACAATAGCTGCTTAATGGCATCCTTTCTCGAACACAAAGCTTTATAAATGCAGTATTAAATTAAAATTGTAATGTTTTAAATTCTGTATTTTAAATTATACAGGAGCAGTTTTTCATCGTTGTGTAAGAAGTCACCATTGCTTGTAATAAACGTATCTATACTCAAATTGTGTTTCTCCAGCAGGTTGTTCTCCGTAGTTTGACTATATCAGTGGTTACACAAAAACAGCTCTATTACCGTCCTGCGTTTTTAACAATAAAGGGTGTTTTTATCTTTTTATTTCCTGCAGTATTTAAGATCATGACAATGACTCTTTTTAGACATTTACTTTACGTAGAAAAAGGGTGAAATTGCATAAACCTGAACCACTCAAGGACAAAGGTTTTTTCCATGATTTATGGGTTTTCTCTTTCCAGTTTGAATAAAACATTACAACAGTAAAAACAAACAGTGTTTGACATTGTAAAAATACTTATTTATGGAATTCTTCCTCTAAGTGAATCGGCGCACCATTTCCCAATACGGCAGTGAGAATGAGTGAGAAATCGTGGTAGTAATTATGTTTTAAACCTGTCAACACTAATTTATAGCAGCTGTTTTGTGCAAAACTACTGCTTGCAATGTGGGTATCTGCTGCTTTTACTGAAGCATATTGAAAGGAATCACATGTTTTTCCAAGTACCCTGAATATACAACTGATCACTTTCATGCTGTAATGTATAATTTCCCTTAACAAGGCCACTCTTTCCCATCTATCCTTATTTTAGGGTGACTGGTACCACTGGGGATAAGTGTGGACTTTCATTCTTAAGGCTGGTAGTTCAAATCCCAGAATGGGTCTTTCCCTTGTACCCTTTTTATTCCAATCAATATCCCACTGTGTAAATGAGTTTTAAAAAGTGGCATGCAGGAGGGGTCAAGTAATTTGTTCTGAGGGCCACACCATCATCGTTATTGTTATTAAACGTAGTGGGCCCTTTCTGGCATGTTGTGCCTTAATAAGGAAATGTGAATGATCTCTTTTACGTTTTTACATTCATAAATACAATACAATGCAATAATTTTTTGGGTGAAGTTCTGCAGTGTTCAGGACAGGACAGTCAGTAGACTTAACCGCTGTCACCAATCACTTCCCCATGCTGACTTCCCCTGCTAATGCATTCAAATGACCCAGAGGAAAACGAGAGAAAAAAAAACATTAGTGATACACGCTCTACAGCAGCACTCGCCTTCCCTCCGGCCCGTCCACCGAAGTCTGAGCACGGAACTGTGCAATACAGTATATTCTTTAGGGAGAGGTGAAGACCCTTTTGATGGGTGTATAGATTTTACAGTAACCACCGTCGTATTTTAGATTTGCAATATGATAAACGTGGATTTCAACTTATTGTATATAAAGATTTAATTTAAAAAATGAAGACGTTTCAGCCATGGCCACTGTTTGCTAAGAGTGCAACTGGGGGACGTATGCGCATCACACAGGCCTATGTATCCTAATTAAGTTTTAATTCATTTATCTACTCATTTTACACCACCTATTTTCCATCTATCGGCAACAGAATTTTGCTATGCCGACGCATTTATCTAGACTGACAAACAATTTTGCCCGCCGATACTGCTGGATAATCTCCTGGAGTAATTATAGACTTGTGGACACACTTAAAGCTTCAACAGAAAAGCCATTTTATGGCGCTCGCACCGTCGCGTTATGTTTACAACCATCCCACGTGTGACTGCTTTAACTTAAGTCACTAATAGTGCAAACAAGTGGTTGAGAGAGTGATTAAATATAATTCAAGGTGACAACTTTGGTCAGCTTGCCGACGCGAGATTTACAATTCGAGACAAATCTGCACATGCATTTACATATATGTAACGCTCTTATTACTTTGTAAATAGTCTGTAGGGTTTGCAAGCTACCCCAACGAGTTTGATGCAGCTAATTTTAGGTCTATAATGGAATAATATCTATTTGCAGTAAGGTTTCTTACGTGAGCGTGAAAATCCGAAAGCGTTACAGTCACGCCAGATGCGTGGGAGTTGGCAGCCCTGATGATAACATTACGTAAATCACAGCTCTTCATTTCACACATGGGTTAAAGTGGGCGGACATTCAATCCCAGGAAGAGGCGGTGCAGACGAAAACAGCGCACTTTACAAAACTAAAGCTTTTTTTCGAATGAGTAAGCTTTATAATGCATTCAGGTAAATATGACGAGTGCGTAAAGAGCGTCGCTATCACTACGAAGCATGCGTAGCGCTGCGCTGGGCTTCAGTCGCATGACAATAAAAGCCGCTCTACTTGCGTAGGGCGCTCCGCCGCTTCTCCAATCGCGCCGCGAGCCCGATGGCTGCGCTGCTTTTGAATGTAGGTGCAGAGCAGCCGAAAATGACGGGCGACTGAGCGCCTGATTACACACCGCAAGACTTAACCGGCTACCGTCGGCCGCTCGGGGTCCTCGGCGTGGATTTAAAAAAGCTGCAAGGTTGTATTGTACGAAACGCCTTTTTATTCCGAATTAGTAACTTTGACAGACTGGTTGCTTTTTTTGGATGGAACCAGACTGCTTTTGTCGATTTAGTGTTTTGGTGAGTTTTTATTTGGGCGAATACGTTCAAAACATTTTAAACAATTTAAATGCGAACTTTTTAAAAGCAAATAATGGCGCAGAGAAAGGCTGTTCTCGCACCCAGGTGTCTGCAGCTCTGCTTGTGTAGCTCCTTTGGGTGCATGTTTCATATCCCTTACTAGTACCAAAACCTCCTCTTTATTGACCCGCCTATGTTGGCTTTTTGTTTAAAAAAACACACATGAGTGCTACAAGCTCATATTTTTACTGCCGACTCAGGTGTGCAACCTGTGTTAGGAAGAGCACACTTAGTTATAACGCACGCAGCTGACAACTTGGGATGCAGTTTTCTAAACTTTTTATGTAGTAAATGCTGTTTTCCTCGTCAATCTGGTAATATTTTTTTCTACACCTAAATATTTATTCATACGTACGTAAATATTTATGCGTGTCAAGTTCCGAAATAAAACGTAATACAGCGTAATGTTTGTTTCATGGCTTCTTTTCAGTTTCTCGGATTTAGATCTGATCATCGTTTTGCTGCAGTTTGCTGGTAGGTGTGTGTGTCTTAACAAAACTTATCAAAACTCATTTGTGCAAGCATTTGTTTTCGCTTCGAAACGAATTGCTCAGAAATGCAGGGCAGCACGTGTCTAAACAAGTGTTTATTTTGTAACACGTAGTAGCGGGATAATTCAGTGACATAAATTTGTTTTTCTTCCCCAAAAAAGAGCGGCTCTTTGACATGGTTGATTGCTCTTTGATGACCAAGGCTGTTTTGTATTACTGAAGAAGGCTGACACCCCAGTGCTGGCACTCCGCTATGGCTGATGCGTGTCTCGGGACTCTGGGCATACCTCAGCATCCGCTGGCCGATTCCTCGGTTTATGACTCAAGGATGACGGAAACGTTCAGAGAGAATTTGTCTCTGGCCTTGTCACCGGAAGATTCCCAATGTAAGTGAAATTTACTGGGAAAACCCAGGCCTCCTTAAGCTGGATCTTAAAGAAGAAACCAGTGTTTTTTGTGTGTGTGTGTGTGTATATGTATATATGTGTATATGTGTGTGTATGTATATGTATGTATGTATGTATGTATGTATATGTATATATATATATATATATACATACATACATACTTTTTTTTTTTTATCCAAGCATCTAGATATCTGTAACCAGAGTTGCCTAATTTGGTCAGCTGGCTTGCGTGAGATTTTCAATTTGAGACAAGTCTGCGCGCACATGAATTTACATGTATGTACGAGTTTTATTACCTTGCGAAGTCTGTAGGGCGTGCAGACCGCCCCGGCGCTTATGATTTAACAATTTTAGGTTAGCTTAATTGTAATATAGACTTGCCATAAGATTTCTTGCATGAGCGTGAGAGCCTGAGAGTGCTAGTGTCAGGCCAGATGCGTGGGAATTGGCAGCCCTGTTGTAACATTCACTTTATTTATCCAGTCTTCAGTGTTCTAATCTCTCTGTTTTCTAGATGTTCTGCCACAAGTTGCCAGAATTGTCCTTGTTGGAGAAGCAGGAGGTGACGAGAAACTGCTGAGAGCAGTGAAGGTATGAACCGGGCGAATCGCTGATTGTGCTCACTGTTTGTTTTCATTATCATAACCTGCATTGTGCGCCCCTTGACTGTATGCATTTATGTAAGAGGACAGAGGCCTCTCTTTCTGGTACACTCTCAACACACCCTTAATTCTGATGTTGGTAAATGAGCACATAGCATCGAACCCTGCCATCAAGCAGTATGTAATCACTTCAAAAGGTCCTTAGAAAAGAAATTGCAATGTGTGTGTACCTTTTGAGCATTTCATACGAGGGGAGGCAGGTGAGAGTACAAACGAGTGTGTGGTATTTATAATGCGTTTATGTAGGTGTACGTAACGTAATGTACGTTGTTTTTGTAGGTGAAGCATAGGGATTCATTGCTTCCTTTTCTTTGAAAAATCTTTGTTCTTCACATTTGCCTCTTGAAATTTAATTTTATTAAGTTTTTTTTTTTTTTGCTGATGTGGTTCTTTAGAGCAGGGTTCCTTGGTACTGGTCCTGGAGGACCGAAGTCCAGCACAGTTTGCTGATTTCCCTGCTGAGTCGCGTCTTAAGTCGATCAATTACCAGGTTTAGCAGCTGTGTTTCAGCAGGGAAATCTGCACTCTGCGTTGGATTCCGGTCCTGCAGGACTGGAGCTGTGGAAGCCTGGTTTAGAGGCAAACGAGAGCGTTTGGGGGCCGGCATTTCTGAAAGGGCACCATTTCATAATAACTGGAATTGAGCTGACTGTGCCAGGGAGAATGGAGTTTGACTGTAGGTTGGATGTTTCCTGCTGTTTGACTGCAGTGCAGAGGGCAGGACACTCCCCGCTCTGATAGGGCCGGGCAGCTCTGCTTAAACCTGATATTTGACCAGTCAAATATGTCCATTATGGCAGCATATATATAATAATAATTTATATACAATAATTTTAAACTTTTTGATCCTCTATACTATATTGCATCCTTTTGATTAGATTTAATACATTTCCCTCAGTGAAACTGAGCTTTACTTAAATGCCGCTGCTGTTTTCCTTGCTTGTGGTAGATAAACTACAGCTTTCTGTCTACGTAATATACTGGGACACATCTAACTTGTGCATAGCGAAAGGAAAATAGGTATGGATGTGATTCAGATGTTTAGTATGAACACTTCCTGTAAAATATTTTGCCATTCAGCCGCCAATGGTGTTGAACTTCATGTTTTTATATAATTTTTTTTCTCTTTTCACTTTGCATATTTGACTTTTTTTTAAAAATTTAATTAGATGGGGGGGTTGTTTGTGAATTGAAGCAGTGTTGTTAATCCTTGGTCTCTGCAGGACATCCAGATAATGGAGGTCCCCACGGTGAAGATTAATAGCCACGGACCAGGGGGCGGATCCGGCGAGAAGCTGATCAAATCCGTCGTTAATATGGTAGGCCGCTCCCTAATCCCACAGCCTCCCTCTAACGCCGGAGCCCCTGCTCGGCACGACGCCTTAATCGGGGCCGGTTTTCACGCAGCACGATGCCGTTTGAGACCCTTATCTCCCGTGACGGCACCAGAATGCCCGACCTCTGTTTTGAGACGCTGCCGCTCTGGAGGAGCCGCTCGGGGAAATGCGAGCCTGGGTGGGAAGCGGCTAGTCTGCATTCATGAGATGCCTGGAGGGAGCTGCACCCTCGCAGCTGCTCAGCAACCTTGGGAAGTGGCTGCACTCAAGTGGAATGTTTGGGCCCATGGGACAAGGCTGCCGCTGCTGCGTTTCTCAATGCAGGGCAGTGCACGGTCTGCTCCCCACCCCCACCTTACTTTAATGTTAATGTCTGCACAGGCCATTAATGGACCCTATCTCAAGACGGACAATGCCAAGGAGTTTGCCGACTGCGAGAGCGCGGAGTTTGAGACCGTGTTCGTGCTGCGTGACTTCAAGTGCCTCGACTTTGACTACTTGTACAAGAACGACCACCGGATAGTGGGCCCCCCCGTCCTCCTCCACTGTGCGGCTAGAGAGGAGGTGAGAATCCTACATCAGGGATCGATGGGGCTGATATTCATCAGGACTCTGTACTGGCAACTCATTGCCTTCCTGTTCTGAGTACCAGGAATCGGTGATCTGCACAGACTTCTAGAGGGGCAGCTGCTGGAAGGGGGGGGTGTGTGGCTTAAGGTGTTTTGACAGCCAGGTGGAGACGACGCCCTTCGATTAATTGGTCGTGATTTGGTTAATGAGAACCGGCACTTTCAGGTGTTTCGGGGGGAAAATAGGCAAAGAGTGTTTCATGCGTCCCAGCCCTGAATAACAAGGGTAGTATTGGCAATTGATTTTCCCCGAAGCACTGCTTGTAGCTAATTGAATCAGATAGGGTAACACGGTGGCTCTGTGACGTCATGTCTTTAAGGCTGGGACTTCGCTTCCTGCCCTTGGTTCCTTGTGGACTTTGCTTGTCCATCTGCTGGGTTCCCCGCCCCACTCCTCTCACACAGTCCAGAGACACAAGGTTGGCATCCGCGTTGCCTGTGGTGTTTGTGTGCGCTGTGATGCACTGGCACGCCATCCAGCCACGCGCGCTGCCTTGTACCTTGTGCCTCCTTAGACGAGAATCCGGTTCGGTGCTGGTCGAGCCGTTATGAAGGGCGGTGTGGCGGTCGCTACCCGCTTTTCACCGCCTTCTCATCTGGAGGCTAAATAAAATTCACTACAGCATTCATTGATTCCGAAGTTTCTTCAGATTATTCCAGAGAAGCGCATTGGATACGTCAGGGGTCTCTCTTTAAAATGGTGCACCTGTACAGCTTGGCTAAAAAAATGTCCATTTGGATCAGAACATTATGACAGGGCTAGAATGCTGGTGTTGAGCTGCCTGCTTTAATTGTGCTGGAGAAGTTTAGCTGTGACTCGATTGACATTTTTTTTGTGAGGGTAGAAGGAACAATGATTTATTAGAGAACCAATCAGATTGTAGAGAAGGCGGGTCCAAGCAACTAGAGGAGACCAGACCAAGACATCTGATTGGTTGGTTTCACCTATAGTTCCTTGGACCCACCTCTACAATCTGACTAGTTATTTCCTTGAGGGGGGGGGCAATGGGTAGGGTATAACTACGTATGTTTGAAGTGATGCTTCTGTGTTTGAACATACAAGTGAGAAATAGGATAGTTAGCATTGCAGGCAAGTCTTTCAGGTGGCTGATGGATGAATAGGGGGTTAGGGTCAGGTGGCCTCAGCGCTGAAGGCGGGGGCCACGTTGGATCACACCCTCCTCTTTGTTGCAGCCCCTGCCCTTCAGCTCACGGCCGCTCTACTCGCCCACCATGCTGAACCTCTCACTCTGCTTCACCGGCTTCCGCAAGAAGGACGAAGTCGTGAGTACAGTCCGGGCGACACGATCGCACAAGTCCGACGTTCGACCCTCCGTGGTTCACCCCCAGTCCCCATGAGTGCACGTAAAGTGCTTCAAGGGAGCCTTTAAGAACAGACGAGTTAATTTTTTTAAAATAAAGATGCACGGCTTTTATGGTGCGCTGATTGAAGGATTAAGATGATGAACTTGGTTAAATTGTACATTTCCTCTTTACTGATTTTGTTTTTAGTGCTCTGCAAATTAGACTCTTTAAACTGCCACGAAATTGTGCAGACAATTTTTATTGAAGTCCCGACAAGCATAATAAAGCTTAATTTGTAATCAGTCTCTTGGGGGGAGGGGGGGGTAATTGTAAATGAAAGCAGCCTTATTGGACACCCTCTTTGCATAGGTGGATCTGGTGAGCTTGGTCCATCAAATGGGAGGGACCATTCGGAAGGATTTCAGTTCCAAAGTGACCCACCTGATCGCGCACTCCACCCACGGGGAAAAGTACAGGGTGAGTGGGGGTCGTGGTGATCATGACGATGCCGGTGTGCCGTAGGGTTTCTGTCTCTCTTGCCGATTTATTTATTTATTTTTTTCCTCATCCTCATTGGTCATAACCCTGCTTCCTCTCCGATTGGTGTCTTTGGTTTTGTAAAAGGTGTTATGGGGCTGTTCTGGACTCGCTGTCTAATTCTCGATTTCTCTGCCGTGGAAGTTCCTTCATTATCTTTCTGGGGTTTTTTTTAAACAAGACTCTGCTTGTCTGCGTTTTTTTCCTGGCAGCTGGCCGTGTGCATGGGCACCCCGATTCTCACCCCGGCCTGGATCCGTGCAGCCTGGGAGCAGCGGAATGACGTGTGAGTACCAGGTCCTGCCACCAGGGTACCGACAGCCCTACCTCAGGGCTTCTTGATTTTTTTTTTTTCCCTTTTTTTTTTTTTTAGAAGCTAAACTTTAGGTTTCTCATTTAATTCCTTCCCCAAAACTGCACTCGTGGTCTCCTGAAAGTGAATTCAATGTCGAAGATGACGACTTTCGTTCCGAGTTCAAAGTCGCCCCTTTTCAAGACTGTGTGCTCAGTTTCCTGGGTTTCTCTGAGGAGGAGAAGACCAACATGGAGGAGAGGACTCTAAAGCATGGTAGGCCTTTGTGATGTTCTCCAGAAAACGGAGGCATGGAAGAAGCTAAACTTTCAGCCTTTTCCGTCCTGAGTCACCTTTCAATTAGACTAATTTTTCACCTGAGTCTCCAGGTGTAACCTGTGCTCCAAGTAATGATCTGAGTGCTGCAATGCAAACTAAAACCCTTTGAGTACTAGGATTGTCCAAGTCAACATTTATCTCCTTTCTGCACGCCTCACTGCCATTTTTTTTTTTTGCCTTTTATAGAAGTTCTGAATTTTTTGATGCATCTCTGATGGAGCTCTCGTTATGCTTTTCTCGTCAAGGTGGTGGTCACCTGGAGGTCGGTGACCAGCGCTGCACCCACGTGGTTGTGGAGGAGAACACTGTTAAGGAGCTCCCGTTCGAGCCGTCGAAGAAGCTGTACGTAGTGAAACAGGAGGTAAATCCTTCACCCAACTTCGCTGCGATATCATCACTGACATTCCCAGGGACTCGCCTTGAGATGCTAAATGCTAATATGCTAACTTTTTTTTTTTTTTTTTTCCCCTTCCCCCCTCGGCCCAGTGGTTCTGGGGAAGCATCCAGATGGACGCCAGAGCTGGCGAGTCCATGTATTTCTACGAGAAGGTGCGACCTCTGGCTGTAGACGCCGTGCATTTTTAAGGTTTCTACTTGAAACCTCTTGCAGGTGCAAACCCTTGAGATTAATGCTGTTGGTTGCATAATTGGCATCAGTGGAGGTGAGGCAATTTTGAAAGGTGGTGAGCAGGTGGCATGCTGGGATTGATGCCAGCCAGGTCAGGGGGGGCGTGGTGCATGTGCCTCAGGTGTTTTCAGGAATTACACAAACTGGCAGTCTCCAGGTTCACCTTGGACTGATTTTAGCCGGACGGGTCTATTCCTCGCAGCCTGATGGTCCCGCCATGAAGAAGGCGGCGTCCCTGCTCTCGCTTTCCGCGCCTGGCTGCCCCCGCAAGAAACGCCGGCTCAAGGACACCCTGGCCCAGCTGACCAAGGAGACGGAGATGCCGTCCTTCCCACCATGCAAGCGGCCATCCGCCGACCACCCGGGACCCGTAGACCTGCTGCAGGACATGTCCGACACCCCCGAGGCAGCCAGGTCTCCTGGGGGTAAGTGCTGCCCTCTCAGCTGTGTCATCTCCAGCCTCTCCAGAGTCTTGCCACTTCAGACCACCTCTCGCCAATTCTCGCACGATGAACGTGATGGAAAGGCGATCCCGGCGCTCATGTGTTTCCTTTGGAGTTTGAGTTGAGTGGCCGCGCCAAGCAGGCCTTCAGTGAGAGGCATAGCTTGCTGACCTCAGAGCACGTAGCGTCACAGTGGGCTGGCCTGCTCCTGCCGCTTGATGGAAGTGCCTTAAAGTCCCAGCAGGGAGAGAGGCGGATGGGTTCATGCTTCTGGTCCCTGATACCCGCCAAAAGTCGGCTGGTAGGAGCGGCTCAGTCGACCCCCGCCGCAGGCTATTTAGCCCGGAGGCATATTGCGAGCCTGTGATGGAGGGCTTTCGCTAACAAGGGAGGGTTAGCCTTGACGGCTGAAAGAGACGACGTGTTAATCGGCATCTTTTATGATGCCTTGCTGTAATAGCCAGGCCTTCTGGAGGTCAATTAAGACTGAGGATGCATCCTAACTCTCTAAGCCCAGTTCAGTGACTGATGGTCCCTCCCTTGTCGCTGTGTTGACGTGAGTTAGTTAAGCAGTGCCCCCCCCCGTCGGCTGTGCACTCGGGTTGGCTTCTGGGATCCTTTTAATTAGCAACTAATTTACACCTGGAAGAGCAGACCGCAGGACCGTAATGACTTGCAAATAATAGCAGGAGTGATGTCCTGCCGGCGGCCTGAGACCCTGCGGCAGGTTGCTTCGTGTTCCGCGGTTTATGTAACGTAGAGTGTTAGAGCTGTCACATTAAGTTCTGCGTGAATGAGTGAATGGCTGGTATTTGCTTATGCAGTG
>JAODUD010000043.1:10716586-10740354 GCA_026784285.1 Stomatorhinus walkeri | reverse complement strand
CCTAGCTTATTCCCTGCCTCGTGCCCTGCGGTGGGTTGGCGCCCCATCCTAGCTTATTCCCTGCCTCGTGCCCTGCGGTGGGTTGGCGCCCCATCCTAGCTTATTCCCTGCCTCGTGCCCTGCGATGGGTTGGCACCCCATCCTAGCTTATTCCCTGCCTTGTGCCCATAGCTTCTGCGATATGTTTTGAGCCCCCCCGGCCCTGTACAGGACAAAGGGTACAGAAAATAAATGAATGATTGAAAATTTCAAAGCATCTGTTTAATGATTTTAATAATCCGAGTAGCTTCATAATCAGTTAGCTTTAGGACGCTAGTCTCCTCCTGTACTTGGATGGATCATGCTCACCAAGCTGCCTCTCTTGCCCCCAAACCCTTTTCCTTTTGCTGACACCGCTTCTCTACAGCCTCCACACCAGCTGCTCTTAAAAGGTCTCCCACTTATTTACGCTTTTTTTTCTTGCCCAGTAGGTGGCGTGCTTTGGGAGTCGAACCCCTTTCTCCATGAAAGATTCCCAGAATACTCCTCCCCCCAGTCTGAGGTAGGCCTTCAACCTGCCCCACCACTGACTCCCCTTCACTCGTTTTTATTACAGATACATATCACCGGGAACACATAATTTTTTCATTATCCTTGTCTCTCTTGTTTTGGAGGGAACATTGCCCCACCCCCCCGTCTATACCACCACATTGTTTGCCTTCAATATCCTCAAAAAAAAAAATCTGCTCCCCTACTTTACGATTGATGTTGTTTTCTCCCTGGTGAATATTTCATAGGGTCTCTGCCTGTTTTAAAGATTGATTCCATTTTCTTTCCCATCCATATTCAATATTCTGTTTCTTTCATCGTTGTACAGCGTGCTTCCCTGCAGCTTGCGTTTAAATACCGTTCTATTGGTTTATTGCTATGACTCTGCACCACGTTGTTTGGAGTGAAAAAGAATCGTCTTCTGTGATTCTCACAGAAAATCACATTTTGCAGTCGTGGTGGCTCTGGAACGAAAATTAAAATAATCCCGGCTCCTGTAGCAGGTATAATGTAATCAAAATCGGTCAAATCAACAGCAGGAGAGCTGGGGGTGTCTATATTTACACACTCCTTCTCCTGTAAAATTCATTGTAATTGTTCAATCTGGAATACTTATGGTAAATTCTCTACAGTCCCTGAATAACCTTGATCTCAGTCTAAAACACATGCTCGGGCAATCAAGCTTTACTGGCTACAGAGAACATTATAACTCAAGATGTAATCGGAATTAAATCCGTATAATCACTCGTAATACCCTGTTGAAGTCTGTCCTTCTCAGGCTCCAAGACTAGTGCAGAGTCCCGAAACGTATCATTAAAAAATAACAGCTAAACAGTTTTCCAATAGCAATTAGTCAAGTGACAATTATAATATACATATGGTGAAGGGTAGCTCTGAATAGCGTAATAATATTTTGTTGATGGCAGGTGGATTAATATCTCTCTGGGGTAAATGTGTGCATTAGTGATGATTTTATAAATACCAGAAAGCAAAAGGAGTTACAGCGTGATTATGATTTTTGCCGTTTTCGCATGTCTTTTATTAGTCTGTGCAATACCAGGGTGATCATCTTACATATGCTGCTTACAGTATTGATCCTCTGTTTTTATTTTTGTGAGCTCCCAACTCATTGTGAGTTCTGCTTCTTAAACGTACTTAAATACAGGAACATAATGCATTTTAACATTCTGGAAAAGGGAAAGAACTATCCTTTTTTTCTCCCAGGAAGCAGCACGAGTTCAGGGCTGTCACAGAGACACTAGTTCACCCAAAGCAGACCACCCACAGTAATCCCACATTAGCACAGTGCTAACTCCATACACGTACATCCAAGCCTGTGGAGGTGTGCAGTCACAATGCTACCCACGGAGCTTCCATGACACCCAGGTAAATAATTATCTCCTTAAATAGCGCCTCCTTGTGCCCGTGGCTATCGCCCATGCATACTTGCGCATTTTGGAAACCTGGATGATTAAGCTGATTGGTTGTAATATCCTAAGGCCAGTATTTCATCTTGAGATTGGTTACATTTTGTTACATCATTCGTTTGCTTACTAAACACAATAACCCAAGGTAACTTGACTGGTTTGCGGTGCAACTTTTTTATATGGCATGATGATTTAGTAAAAGCAGTTCAGAATCAGGGACATACTGAGTCTAGCTGGCGCTTGTGAAAAGGCAGTTTAAAGTTGTGCTGTTATTTCTATATTGAGTGTGTGTGTAGCTAATTGTGATTGAAGAATGTCAGTATTCGTGGAAGAAGGTCATCTTGCTGAACATCCACGCTGGTTGATTTTGACGTTTCGTCATTACTGCGCTGGACAGTTTATTATGGCGAACGTGCAAATGTCATACAAGTTCTTCGATGCCTGTTCTCCAGGCTGCTGTGAGTGTTACCTGTAAACCAAATGTAGCTCATTGTCTGAGCTCCAAGGCATGATGAACGTGATGAGTCACTGTTGTAGCCCAGGCGATGACGACTGAAGCTGTGACGAGAGCCTTTACTCCAGAGAGAAGATCGACGCCTTTAAAAGAATTGTTACGGGCAAGCACACGGATGCCTGTTCTTCCCCATGTGCCACACAAATAAATAAATGTATAAACAAATAAATAAATGAGATACTTCAAGTCTGAGCACCTCCAGAAACTCTTCACCTTGCTGCCGTTTGCTATTAGCTGCCAATTTGCTAAATTATGGCTTGAGTGCTTAATTTGGACTCTGTTCAACTCTCTGATGCAGCGCACAACATGTGCAGTAATTATTCACAAAGTGGTAATTCCTTTTAAGTCACAGGGCTGCTGTATGAAAACTGGTCACGTACAAGATGATCCCTACTGGGGAGGAAAAATGGGACTGGAAGTATTACAGGTAAGATTTATGAGCTGCTTATGCAGGCTGTTCATATGGAATTCTGTTTACGTGAGACGTGAAACAGGGAGCTGGGTATGTTTGCCTGGAATTTGAGAAAAGCGCGCTAGACGAAAAGCCAGCGCAGGCTGTTCCCCTTGCTTTGGCAAACACGGTGATGTATGCGCCATCCTGCACTTTGATTAAGTGAGGGGGGGGCCCGGGGTCTTAATGAGCTGCTGAATCTGCTGAGCACTGGAAGAGCGCGGCTGCGATGCACTGGGGGGGAGGGATGCAGGGAAGACTCGTGGCATCGAGGTGGCTAATTTGTTTTAAAGGTCTCCCTCAACGTTGATCTATTGCGGCTGTGCCCGTCCATCCATTTAGCTGCCGTCCACACGAACGGTGATAGAAGCCCCCGCCTTGGGTTCCTTCCGGTTACACCACTGCCGGACACTTGTTACTTCTTTAACCTCGCCGATGTTTACCATGACTGGGGAGGGGGCTGATGTCTAAGATTTCAGTAGATTACAGTAGATTACAGTAGATTACAGTAGAACTTGGGTGCCCCAGTACACTGAGCAGCTCCTACAGCCGCCTCTGGCATCTACTGTATATGTAGAGCTCGAGATCTCAAGTAGGATGCCTGTTTTCCCTGCATCTCCATTTTCAAAGATGTCCCCTGTGCCGTTTCCAGTGGCCTGTTTGTGTCATTTACATGACGCGCGCGACTTGACATGACAACCGGAACGGAGACGTGGAAGTGGAGGCTTGTTTGCTTGTTCCCTCCGTAACTGATGTGATCTTAAAGTTGCGCGCTAAAGATCTGGCTGCTGCCATGGGGGCGTTTTTGCTCTCTATGCGACTCCGGGCTTCGTAACACTGCTGCCCAAAAACACATCAACCTGTCATATTTTATATGAAAGGAACGGGAACAAGTGACCACTGTGTGAGACCCAACAGGTACTCAGTCAATCAGACTCTACATTAATCAGCCAATCACAACGTAGAAAGAGCGATAAATACTTTATTTACTTTACGCTCACCTACGGAGACAAAGCTGGGGGAGGCATAAAGAGAATTTCCCCACAGGGGAATCAATGATATGTATCTATTATTGTTTTGGCGTGTCGGTGTAGTTTTGTATGAAATTATGTGTGAAGTTTCCCCTATGAACTTGTCACGTGAACTTGCATATTTAGCATAAACCCGTTTCCGGTTGTGTGGTGTGAAAGTGCCACACAAACGTGGCCAGGAGTTTCAGAAGTACCAGGTCGACAGCCCAGTGACATGGACCAGGCTCCAGAACTTCGAATTCTGAATTTTGTTCCTGGATCTCGTGAAGTTTGAGAATACTTTAATCATAGAAGACAGTGCAAATTGATAGACGTGGAACGTGATTGTAAAATACATTGTCGCGGCAGATTTCATCTCAAGGTTAGCTGGCCAGATGATACCCGGACATCCTTAACAATTCTCCAGGAATCGCAATGAGGGTAGCAGAGAGTTTTCTGGCTAAAGGGCTACAGCTACAGGTTGGAGCTAAGTAGCTGTATGAAGTATAAAGTGGCTTTAGATAAAAAAAAAAAAAAGCATCCACTAAAGTTACAGAAATAGCCTCACCTTGGATGTCTAGAAGCTGTAATTGTGTATATATACACATTTGTCTATTCATCTTTCATAGTGCTTATCCAGTACAGGGTCACCGTGAGCTTGGAGTCTATCCCAGCATGCATAGGGAACAAAGCAGGGGACACAGTGGATGGAATGGCAGTTCATCACAAGGAAACACGCATACAGTCACACACTCTAAGGGCGATTCTTAGAGTCACCAATGTAGCTGCAGGTTTTTTGGACCGTGGGAGTCTGTTGCATCCTGAATAAGCCCACGTCAACACGCTGACAGCCTGGCACAGACAAACACACATGCACATGCTTGCATGAACACACGCGGGGATATTATGTATACGGCAGGTGGCATAGCAGGCAAACGCTGTGGCCTCTTGACTTGTCCGAGGCCAAGGAGGGTTCCCGACGTCTCGGCCTTCAGAAAGGTACGTGAATGCCCCCGGGAGAATAATTTAGTAATTCAGAGTGCGGAGTGGCATTGAGGAGATGGTTGCCAAATGCACTGTTTACTTAACAGCACAGCTCAGAGTTGCGTAAAATCCTGCAGAGGTCGACTTCGTGTCCCTCCAATGTTCTGCCCAAGTTTAGAAGGGGAACGATGTCCCAAGATGGCTTTGTCAGAGTACTATGGCCTACATTAATACGCACCTGAACCCCCCCTCTTTCCAGAAAAAAAGGCTCAAGGCAAAGGCTGTAAGACTGAGTTTGCTGACAGGTACCCAAGCCTGAAAATGAACAATTGGGATGGAAATGAAAACTTCTTCCTCAATTCTAATGCAGTTTAGCATTCCTTAAATTTTAATGGGTGCATTCAATCATTGTTATTCCGTAAGATGGAATAGTTATTGTTCTGGTCATTCCACGTAATGTTGCCACGTCATATGACAGGCTATACATCAAAATTGTCTCTCCGTTGATTTCATATGTGAATGTTGCATCTGGCAGAAGGTGGCAAATTTACCCGAGCGACCAAAGGCCACTTGGAAATGAATAGAAATAAAAATCTGTTATATAATCTATATATAAAATGCATGTGCACTGGGAGCATGAAGAGAAAAATACCAATACAGTATGTGAATATGACTATACTCCTAGCGCTTTAGCTTTTGGGTTTAAAATGCTTCTCTGCTGGGAATAGTCGTTGGTGGAGTGACCCAGGAGGAGTCCAGCTGAAGCTCTGGGCTGCCTGTGGTGAGAGGTGGAAACCGGGCAGACGGTGACTCATTCCTGGAGGGCGTGTGGCCTGTCACTGGGGTTACATCTTCACAGCCTTCACCTGGGACAGGACGGGCCCCCTGTGGTGAATCCACGACGGGGAGCGGGCAGCTGGCAGTAGGCCGGGATGGTGGGAGGGGGGTTGACATCTCCTCTTTTCAAGATGAGAATCCGTGCCTGCTAGCAGATGCGTGGAGCAGTGGAATTCACAAGGATATGGAAATCAGCGGAAAGCAGGGCTCTGGCGGACCTTGCTGGACTCCCCGCACCCAGGTCTGTGGGATTGAACTTTGATGTGATATGATGACTTTGCAGATTCAGGGCTTTAGGGCGTGGAGGGTATATTCGTAATCCATGCAGCAGTTTTGTTCTCTACATTTTAAGCTAAGGTATCTATCCTCCTGAGATCTAGGGGAAAACAGTTTCTTTTTAATATTGATGATTATTTTGATTTGACAGGAAGAGGAAGTGGGCAAGGTCACAACCCCATGCATATGATGTCATCTTAAAGCCCGAACCGAATAGCAGGACTTAATATTTTGGCATATGCAGTGTAAGAGGCACAGATACAGAAGATAAAAATGAATCGGTGGATCTTAGGATATGGGGAGTATCCATGCTTAGATGGTGACCCTTGAAATGACATCATCATTGCCTCTGGGCCGAGGGCGCTCAGGTGCCATATACCCTTATGATCATCCACTCAGGGTCAGACCTGAGAGGCCAGTCTTCCCAGTCATGCCTCAGGAATCCCCGTCAATCTCCACGTAAACACTGGTGTCCCAGGAGGGTGACAGAGTCCGTAGGCGGCACCCTTCCAAGCGTTTCGCCCACATTATCGGCGAGTTGTGTCTACCCAGATCTGTTGTTTGGTTCATGCACACAAATAGGAGTTTCCCTCTGTGGCGCATGCAGTCACACAGAAGCCTCTTGCTCAGTAAGGAAACTCCGGCTGCACAGCTCAGAGCCTGAGACTTATGAGCACCTTGATACCTTCAAGTAGCCGACACTTCACCCCTGATCAAGAGGCTTGGTTCTGGTGCCTACACTATGCGTGGAGATAAGCTTCACTCGCCGGTACTTTTCTATCTCCTGCAATAGTTTATTTAAGCTTCTTCCCTGTCAGATTCCCTAAGCCTGGGTCCATTGCCATACCGATCTGTCTGGGTCCCTCCCACTCATGGGAATATTACTTGTACAAAAACCGTTCTGAGGGCAGAATGAAAAATGACTGTTTCAGAGAGGTAACCAATCAGATTGAAGAGGTGGGTCATCAGGCCATAAGGGAGCAACTGCAGGAGACGGGACCACCCAATCAGATGTCTTCCTCCTGCCTCCTCCAGTTGCTTGGCACCACCTCCTCTGCAATCCGATTGGTCATCTCTCTGAACTGATCATTTTTTGCTCTGCCCTCAGAACATTTTTGTGTCAGTAAAACTCCCACAAGCGTCCCTCCCATTGCTGCTTGCACCTGACCCCCATCTTTTGCCCGATGCTTGGTTCCATATAACTATTTTGTGCTGAGCACAGCTGAGTTTCAAGGGGACACAACTACCAAAAGCTTACTGGTGAACATGCAACTCTATAGATTAGCGAAACACGCAATCCCCTCCACCACTCTGTCATACAGTCCTCGAAGGGTAGACACGTTTTGGCGATCTGTAATAGCATTGCATAATTGCCCTTAGTGTATGATTCTATGACCATGCATGTAGGTGTCCTGTGATGGAATGCCACCCTGTGAGCGTTTGTCCTTGCCTGCTACCCTGTTGCCTGGGATAGGCTGCAGGTCCCTCTATGATCCTGCTCCGAACTACCAGTTATTCCCATTGTGACATGGGAACCCCCCCTCCCAGCACAATACAGCTGCAGTGCAAACTTTTGCCTCTGCATAATTTATACTGCAAGATCAAGCAGGAAGAAATGTGCAGCAAATGAACAACCTCTATCCCTTGAAAGATTTTTCAATGCAAGTTTACTCTTCGTGGTAGACTTACAAAATAATTCAGCAGTTACTAAATATTTTTTTATTAACTCTGAAAGGTTTGTACTTGTTGAGGTTAGTGTTAAGAAACCGTAATTGCATTGTTGTAAATTTTAATTTCAATTTTGGCTTTATAGCTGCCATGTGATTGGCTGATTTTATTGGCCGGAAGTCCCTGGAACACAAACCGCGCCCCCCTTTTGAGACTAACTTTTGTCATCTTAGCCAAGGCTCCCATCTTGAGAACTGCCGCCCCTGTTCCCATGGCAATGGCAAAGCGTCTTCGGTGACAGGTTAAATAAAACCAGATTCTTCTGTTTGATATGATTGGCTCCCAGTATCAAAGTAGTTCACGGCCTCTCTGTTTCCCAGGCCGCACCAGTAATCTGCAGAAGGTAATAAAGGTTTAAGTGCTCAGGTTCAAATCCGACCTCATTGTAATCACAGTTTATTGAAACCCAATTTCAAAGCCTGTAACAGCCGTGGGGAAGCAGCAGTATATTTAATAGAATTAAAATCTCAGACATTCGCTTATTAGCATGACTGTGAAAGGAGAATGGGCTGCCCTTAAATGTACAGAGCCGTGCTTCAGTTATGAGGACGCTCTTGAAAATTACATCTCCCCATCATTAAGGCAGTTGTAGTCATGCGGTTCCCCTCAGGAGAAATATCCAGTGTTGGTTAAAAGCCTCCGTGACAAAATCAGCATGAAAGGGAATAAGCGGGTTCGCTCGCTGGACCCCTGTGCCGACGAGCCGTGGTTTCCTGGTGCGATGAACGTCGCCCAGTGCGAAGGCTCCCTTCGGTATCCCTGGAGCTCCTCCGGGGTGGCGAATCGTGAGCGGCCATCTTTAATCTCCAGCGCTGACTAGGCCGACGTAGCGCGATGGATTGGCCTCTATCTGCCCCTTATCCTCAACACCTCCCCGCCACCCCCCCCGGGCTGGCTGATCCCTGCAGTCAGCAGTCACGGCGTTCCTAATGATGTGGGCAGACACGCAGACAGTTTCGGATAAGGTGCGTGGCAAGAAGCGGAGGCCCCCACACATCTGTTAGCCAGGGGGCGGGGTGCGGGCGGGGGAGTTAGTGTACGAACAGAAAAACTGAAACGTTAGCGGGAGCTGCCAAAAGGTATAAGACAGATTGAAACGGCACCCGAGAATGACCTGTGCCCCCCCCCGCCACACCAAGCCCCCGCATCCAAATGTGGTAGTGAACGACTTGCACAAATAAGGACCTGGAGCAGCTCTGCATTACCAGCACAACCTGAAATGCTGCGTCGCAAGAAAAAAAGAAAAATGGAAAATAAAATGTTCCAATGTCAGGTCGCATTACTGTTGCTGGCGAATATGAGTCCTGGCATTTTGCAACCAGGGAGCTTTTTAACATATTTGTTTTTATCCTTCTTACCCCACATATTTTTGAGATTTTTTTTTTCCTTAATGGGAATCGGGAAGACCAGGCAGAATCCACATCCCCCCCACGAATGGTACAGCATTCTGCTGTTTTAGCTAAGCGCCCCTGCCGGGTGAAATGGATCGTTCCCGAGTTCTGCTAGGCGAAGCAGTGCCGGTGGCGGCGGACCTTGGTCCGGTTTGCTCCACGTGATGTGAGGCAATAGCTAGCTGCTGAGGACGACTTAGTGAACTAGAACTACCTGCCTGCAATTATTTGAGCCTGGACCAGCGTGGAGGATCTCCCCTTTCATTCCGACCTTCCCAGAGCGCCCAGAGCATGATTTCATCCGCTACCGACAAACACACCATTGTGTTGAGACAGCTTGAGGATAATCCCCGTCGATAGTCAATATTTAGTCAGTAATTAGCGAATACTCAAACCAAACGCAGAGTAATGGTCCCACGGGGAATCCGTCAGTACTGCCTCGATTGTTTGAGAAGGATGGGGCATTTGTGGATACGCTCAGTTAAACCGCGGCCATCGGCTGATCGATACGTCCCCTGGGTGCAGAGGTACACCCATGCTTGATAAATGAGACCGAAGAATAGTGTTTCTAGCAGCAATAGTGTCTTTTCCTCATTTCTGAACGACGCCGATCTCTGCGAATCGGTGGGGAGCAGAGAAGTGAGGTCATGGTAAGAGGTGCCCGTGTGCTTCCTGAGTCAGTCCTCTAAGGCTGCTTTGGCTATCGCATTGTCAGGCCCAGAATCACAGGAGCCGTGGTCCCCGATTCTGCTTTGATCCATCCACACTTCCTTTATCACGCCACAGGGGATACCAGAATGAAACTGGATGTTAAGGAGGCAGGAACGTTGGAGCTTTCTTCCCAGATGCCCAAATCCAGAGATCCAGTCCCTCTGCTAACATTGTATGACAACATTTATTAATAGTAATAATACGACTCCTCAGGAATAAGTGGACCTTCCTGTCTGCCTTTCTGGTCTCATATCAGCGTTTTTACTTTACTTTTTTTTCCATCTCGGTATGGGTACCTCAGAAAAAAAAAATCACCTTTGTAGCGCACAGTGGGGGAGTCAAGTTAATTTTTACTTCTTATGTCTTTTCCACAGACCCCATGGGGGTAGGGGGGACATTGGGATGCGTATCAAAGGGATAGCAGAGAGATGGCTGGTATAGGGAATTCTGAGCTGCGGGCTCCGTATGAGGATAATAACGTATCTGACAGCGCGGCTCCTTCTGTGAACGGTAAATGAAAAGTCTCATTATGGGCCCCGCCGTGTCAGACGAGTTCGGTCCTCAGACGGAGGGCGTGGGATGAAAAAGGACTCCTCAGAATCTGCGCCGGCCATGTTGCCCGCCCCCCCCCTCCCCCAGTCCCATCCCCATTAGCCGTGCACAAAATGGAGGCACTTGGGGGGGCAGATAGAGCAACGTCACACCTGTATTATTAATACTCTGAGAGAAACCTGATCACGATCCGCACGCGGCTCCAGTGCTGTGGAGCTGCTCCGACAAGTCAGTGAAAATAAAAACCACATTGTCATCACAGGACACCGAAGAGTTGCTGTGAGCATCATGGGTAATATTTTCTACCGATGTGACTAATATCCTACTGTAAGGCTGGCTCTTTTGCTCACTGTATCACTAACTAGGTTGATTATGTCGCTTAGAAACAGAACAGAAGCTCTTACAGATTCTTATTGGTTCTTTATGAGGCATAGCACCGCCCACTTTCTTTGTGCAAAGCTAATTGGACAAAGGTGATAATTCCTTGCCCTTTGTTTCCTGCTAAATGTCTCCAAACTGACCATAATCCTGTCCCAGATAACAGGTGATGGAAAGATGGATGGATGGTTAATAGCTATTATTACATGGATAACACCATTTGATCCTAAATACGAGTTTTAAATGCAATTTGAGTAGAACCACAACAAATACAGACCATTTTAGTGAATTAATCATGAGGTGCGCCAACGTGTGCCGTGAAGTGTATCGGAAAAAATTTTTAAAAAAGCATTTTGACTTCCCAAGTAATTAATCTTTCGATCTTTTATTTAAAAACCTTCCCCATGTTACCCATTGAAAATCCGGCATTCTGGGCAAACCGAAGATCGCTTGTCCTTACCTGTCAGTTCAGGTTCGTACCACCTCGGACATGTGCGAGTCTGTATAGACAGGCCTGCATGATAGCTGAGGTAAAGTTATTAGATGTTAGCGTGCGGAATCAAAGCCGGAGTGCTCTCCCGCGGACAGTCACGCTATTTGGCCATATTGAAAACGACGTGTTTTCAAGCTCTCAGACAACATGAAGCCCTATATTTATGAATTATTCCATCAGAGGGCCATTGTTGTGAGTGTTGCCTTAATTGCATAAATGGACAGATCTGGAACCTGGAGGAAAATGAGTACAGGGGGCCATTTGGTAATAAATGGGCTGTCATTACTGTACAATGTCGCTCTCTATCGACTTGTTCCACCCGGCCGATGTGCAGTGAGACCCTTCTGCTGAGAGGGTCTATTGATGATGCTCGACGTGTCCTTGCAGAGAGACGGTCAATGAGTGTCCCTCCTGAAAGCAGCGTGAAGCCCGTGTGCTGTGTCTGGGGGAAAGAATTGCTCGATGACCGTTTGGTGTGCTAAGCAAACATGGTACGTAATGATGGACAGTATGCTGCAGAATCATGTCATTTTGAGGATATGTTTCAGGCAATGGTTCTACACCCCTTCCCAATGTGTCTATTCTTTCACTTCATTGTTTACTTCAGATTTAAATTTATTTAGATGAATTTTCAGGATAATAAAAATACACGCACGTCATCTCTGCCATCTTCGGAAAGCTCCTCGGGGCGATAATTGTCTAAATTCACGGAAGATCTGTCGTTGCGAGCGCATATATTTAAAAAGTTCTCAAAAGTTCTGGCAAGTAAAGTTTGATCAGGAATCTCCTGCAATAACTGCATTCCATTTCTAATTTTAATATATGCCTTTTATGGAAATTAATTTCCCTTAAGGTACAGCTGGGCCATAGCGGCAGGCAGCCTCAGTTAAATTTTCTGCTTAATAATACATAAGCATCATCATATTTAATGCTGTCCCGAGCATGGCGTGTCCTGGCCCAGTGCTCTATGCTGCTCCTGAGAGTCTCCAGGCCCCCGCACTACCCAGACCAGGATAAGACATTTGATGGATATTTAATGCACTGCTGGTACTGTGTGTGTGTGTGTGTGTGTGTGTGTGTGTGCGCTCCCTGTGATGGGTCATTGTTCCCTACCTTTGGCCTTTGGCATCTGGGATTGGCTGCAGACCACCCTGAACCTTGGCTCCGCCCCCTGCCATTGCCCCACATCCTACTCCTTTGCCCCATGTGTTGTCAGTGTCTGAGGGCACAGTGAGTAAGGCCCTCCAATGGTGTGAGCTCTTTACAGAGCTCTGCATCCTGCGCGCTTACATAATGACTATTGGAAGTTCCCAGCTACTCTATAACTTCCAGGTAACTTGCGCTCCACTGATTCCCTGGGATAGTTATGGAAATGGGTAGATTAGTGCTGGGCATAATCACTTTTAGCGATGCCGTCCGCTCAGATGTTAACCTCGACTTGCTAGCATATGCTTTCAGAGCTGTGGTCAGGGCCAGAGAGTAAAAATCCAGACCAAGATTTTGTTTCATCCAACCAGTTGAGTATCTGTGACTGTGACTCTTTATACTCAACTGGTTGGTTGAAACAAAATTTTGGTCTGTATTTTTACTCTCTGGACCTGAATTACCCAACTCTGGTCATGACACACATGGGGCCCTTAAGGTGGAACACCTGACCAGGCTCTACAGCCAAACCTGGAGCTGAACCATGTCATGTGATCCCAACTGCGAGAAAAACGTACACATTTGATAAATATAAATGTTTAGAGTGAGTATTTGAAATAATGTTCAAGTCCATAGGCAAATGTCATTCTCTGTTGACAGAAATTACTTTTATTGAACCTCAATTCCTGCACCTCAAACACATCCAAGTGATCTTAGATAAAGTTTGACATATTGGACAAGTAGAGAAAGAAAAAAGTTTAAATACACAGGTCAGTGTCCATGATTGCATGATGAAACAGGAAAACACCTGACCACACTTGTGTCACCACATATATTCCAGACGGAGACCTGACATGTGTGAAAACCTTGGGCTTCTGGCTCGTGAGCAGATCACGGTGACACGAGGACTGGAAGACGGAACCAGGATTTTTATTGGCACCCTGGGGACATGGAGGGTTAGGCGAGCTGGACAGACATACAAAAATAACCATTTTGCTCTTAAGCCAAAAACAGAACAGAAACTCTCGAATGCTGGACCATTGCTCACACACGTCCCGAACAATCAGTAACTGCAAGGGTTTCTTTTTTTTTTTTTTATTATTTAATCCAGTTTTGGAGGTTAATGCAGCCAACACTCCACAAACCAAGTGACTCATACCTTGACTGTTATAGCACAGCCACTGGGCAGGGTTTAACACCTGGGAGTGTTATTTTGGGTGATGGTGAGTTTCAGAGCCTTAAGTGGTTTTATTTGCATGGGAATAATACCTGACCAGCTGAGAGCAGCAAGTCAATCCCACAGCACCATGCACACTGGGATCCATGAGATCTTGGAATGGGAACGAGTCGGCCAGGCCGGACAGACCCGTCTGTGGACGTCAGCTCAGCCTTGGCAGCTCAAAGTAGGAGTTAACAAAAAATAAACCTGGTGGGTTGGATGGGGAATCTGACGCAACGGTGTGTGAAGCAGAATCCTCTGAAAGATTCCCCCACGTAATCAAGGTGGCTTCATCATCAAAGGACCGGGGAGACCTATAGACAGAGTGCTGGAGTGACAGCGAGCCGCAGTGACGGGCGGCGGGCCCCGACAGGGCCTCATAAAGGGTGCTGGCTCTGAGCGCGTGGCGGCTCGTGTCTGAAACGTCAGCCGGCCGTGGGTACGGCGGCCCGGTCCGCCCACGCCTCTGCGTAACATGAAATGCAGCGCCCCGCTTGCCTCGGCCTCGCCTATGAGCGCTGGAGACGCCGGCTAACGTAGAGGCTAATTAGCGGATCCCACCTGAGGAACATCTGACGCATTTTCCCTGACTAAGATGCTGCCACTGGCTCCCAAGTGTGAGCGTAACCATTAGAAACCGCGTCCCCTTTGGTCGCCCCTATGTTTTCCTTCTGGCTGAATTCATTAATCCGTCCAGCCTTTGTTCGGTAAATAATTAGCGGGTCAGGAGCATCGCACTAATCATTCCCGGGCCTCGTTAATCTGTGAGATTGCTGGGTACCGCCTTCCTGCCGAGTCCGTGCCGGTCCCCTCGAGTCATGCCGCTCCGTCTGCTCCTTCTCCGGGTCCCCAAATACCTTACATTCGTGTCACCTTCTCTTCGGGATGTCGGTCGTTAATGTGCTTAGGGAGACGCTGACTTAAACTCCAGCATGGAGGTGGAAGAGCTGCTCCCACGTCTTGAGGGGGGGGCGGGGGGAGAGTGAAGCAGGGACATGCTGGTGACTCAGCTCAGATGCTTTTACAGGTATGTATACGATTTAAAATGCATAAAAGGGAGGTGTGACCGTGCCCTGGATTCCTGTACGTGACCTGCAAAGTTTCGTAAACTTATGTATCAGACTTGTGTGTCAAAAGTGAACAAGTGTAGAAAGCCGGCAAGCCATGGGATGACTTCATATCCACTAAGGATCTTCTCCACGAAGTGGAAACAAACAGGCCGTCCCAGGGACAGTTCTTAAACGTAAGACCGTCAGTCTAAGTAGTCCCCACGATGCGGCAAATAGATACAGACGCAGGCAGAGAAATCCCACACCAACGGCTCACTCTTATGGTGACCCCACTCACCCGGGTTTCAAGCCCCTCCTTATGGCGCCCTTTTTCGCCCTTTTTCCCTCCCCAGTACCTGCCTCCTTGTCAACAACAAACGCTACTTTCTCCTGCCCCCAGTTGCGTTAAAAATGTGAAACACCAACGCACACATTGTACATAATGTCATTGCAATTATTTTTTTATGGCATTCTTGGCTTCCATAGTATGTGTATGATATAACTACCCCCCCCCCTTCACGAGTGTCCACCTTTTTGGCTCTTGGTCCTTCTCTTTGGACACAGGTGTCCCGCCTTTTAGAGTCATGCCGATCATCACCATACTCACTATACTAATAAGTACTATATAGAATAGCTTTGATGACTGAGTATAGCCTGAAGAAATCAGCCAGCTCTAGTACCTAACAAGCATGTAGTAATCAGTAGGGTGCTGTCTGAAGTAAAACGTTTCCAGAAGATTACAGATTCTGGGTGCTCACTGGTGCCCCCTGGAGTTACTGGCTGCACCTTGCTGAGGATGTAACATCGCGTTCACCAGTCGTTACTTGCAGGCTTTAATCTCAGCCTTGTGCTTGCTGGATCGAGGTCACACGTGTCCTTCGTTTGGCTTCTCTGAAGGCAAATGAGTAATTTGTAAGTGAATAAGTAAAACCTCCAAGGCTGGTAGGCTGATTCCCACTCTTGCATGAGCGTCACTCACTGGGGACTCTTTGAGTAGCACTACGTGAAAACTTTCCTTAAAATTCTCAGGTGCAGAGCTGAGGGTGGAAAGCCCCCCTGCTCCTCTTTCTCCCCGCTCCGCCTGACGCACCCGCTGACAGGGCCAAATATTGCTCTCCACGTAAGCGGTTGGGCCTTTAACTTCATGCAAATTAACTCAGACACTGGAGTAGAGAGAAGCGCTTTCAGGCAGGACCCCCCCCCCCCACCCCCAATCTCCCCCAAGCTGTAAAAACTTTCAGAAAACAGAGTAAAATCTTGCCACCTGGATTGTTCCCTACTGCTGACACGCATGAGTTATGGCTTTCTCTCTCACCTCCTGACCGTCTCCCCGGTTAATGTCGTCGGGAACACCGCTTCAGCTCGTGCTTCTGTGGGAACAAACATCCTTCCCTTTGTAGTGCCTCTGAATCCCGCTGGAAACTTTGCTAATCCCTGATAATGGATTTGGCAGCCTGTTCTACGCTTTGTACAAATTTCAAGAGATTAAAGAAAGACAGCAGTTTTGCCTTTATGATCTCACCTCACAGGAAATGTTGAAAAAAAAACTGTGCTCTGTGTATTCATGTTACCAATTGTCAGATGACTAAGGCTGGTGACAGTTCGTTACATATTTTCTCAGACATATTCTACCTCTCATCACCAATTAAACCTGATTGATTATGCACTGTACAGCCGATAGTACTTAAGTAGTAGGTGTACTAATAGTGTTGGCATGAATGTTTCCATGTATGTCACTGTCCGAATAGCCCATCTCAGGGGTGGACAGTTCTGGTCCAGGAAGTAAAAATCCAAACCACAATTTTGTTTCAACCAACCAGTTGAGTACTCTGTTACTGCCAATCTATATACTCAACTGCTGGGTTGAAACAAAATCCTGGTCTGGATTTTTACTTTCTGGACATGGAATGTCCACTTCTGGTTTATCCCATGGCCTATCAATGACCACAAAAATAATGACTAGAACATACATTTTTATCATCTTTGATGTATGGAGGATTTCCTTAGAATGAAACAACCTTTGTGTTTGAGAGAGTATGCTTCAAAGGGAGGATGGAGCTTGTACGGAAAGGGTATTCGTCTGGAGAGTCGACATTTCTGAAGAGAATTGGGACACTTGCATGCAACATGCACAAAAGCAATATGCAAACACTGTCATCCTGCACAGCTTAAAGATGTCATTTTACAAAGTTCAAATGCAGATGTGTTTTTTCCTCTTCTGTTTCCCAATATGGCTGCATCACATACAGAAATTAGCATAATTTTTCCTTCCAGGGGAATCTAAACTCCCTGACCGATTCCCAGTTGCTCAGCAGTGACACTCAGAGCAGGCTTGTCCAGGAATATCTGAGTATGCGCTTGGTGACGCACGGCTCCGATGTCCGCTGACCGTTAGCCTATAGCCCGCTGCGCCGGTCCCTCTTGCGAAATGCCATGACCTTTCATGTAGCTGCCCGTCCATCCCGTTCTGGATGCTGCATCGCAGTCATCCAGCGGACCTGCGGCACATTCCGGAAAACGGTGGCATACCTTGGACAGCGCCACCAGTTTTCACGAGGTCCTTGCAGGTTCTCGTACTTAAGAGATGCCAGTTCTCCCTGGTAGCACCTTCAGATGGAATACTGCTGTATTTGCCAGTTGCACAAGTACATAGGAACGCTTCTCCTTGCATGTCCCCTCATGCTCTTCTTTGAGACATACACACATATATACAGCTAAAAGTAAAGCTTCGGGTTGCCCGCAGGATCAGCTAATTATCTGGCACGTTCTGCCCAGGCTGGAACTGAAACTGACGACCTTGTGATCACAGGCACAACCAGTTGATTATAAAAAGTCACAGTCACAGAGTACTCAACTGGTTGGTTGAAATAAAATCTTGGTCTGGAATTTTACTTTCGGGACCTGAACTTTACGGGAGCCGTTTGGCGTCTCTGACCTGAGGGGCAGGACATTAGGAGTGCGGGCGCTAACTGCGGCTAATCTCACCCTCACGCTAATGAGCACCATGGGAGCTCCATGACTTACATAAACAGCCAGAGCTGCTGACCCCGATGCTCGCACATCTCTTTTATTCTGGGTTTTCTTCCCTTAACCCCTCACTGGGAGCTGCATACGGATCCGGTCGAGCTTCAGCACAAAAGAAGAATAACGGGAGGGGGGAGACCCGAACCCGGAGCGAGCCAATCGCAGCAAAGCCGGCGGCGGCTTTCAGCGCCCGGCGTATCCGAGGGGCAGAAGTGCCAGGGTGGTGACAGGATGTGAAGGCCGATTGGCCAGGCGGACAGAGCCCAGCTTTTCCCATTGGGGGGGGTGGGCGGGGGCGGTCGCTCACGGTTACGTTAAGCTGGGCCGACACGAGGAGCAGGAGCTGCCGGCTTCCAGCTCCAGGTGCATCCGTGTATCACACGCGTCTGATGACACCTCCCAGCCCTTTCGGTGGGAAATGACGAATGGGCGTTCCGCACCTAAGTGGCTGCATCGGACGTAGCGACTCCAAAGCCGTGCCGTTCGTGTGACTCGTAGGGTGCCGGATACTCTCTCATGGTGTCCTCCAGGAGTCTTTAGGCGTAGCCTATTACGGTCAACCTGGTGGCTCATGGCTCCCTGGATATTGGTTTTGTGGTAAATGTATCGCTGGGATCTTTCTTGAAATATCAGTGGGGGGATGCAGCTTGTGATCCCTCATGGGAAATGGCTTACCGGGGGGGGGGGGGGAGTGAGGGGTGTGGGAGTGAGGGGTGTGGGAACTATTAACGATGCTAGAGCTGCCCTCTTTGCAGACCACATGCAGCGAATACCAAGCGATTATCTGGCAGACTGAAAAAACACGTTTGGCTAACGCGATCTAAAATACCAGATGTTCAGAGTAGCTCAACTTAAGGCAAAATGAACGCTGTTTACCTTGATCACAGTTGTCAAGGCTGAAGTCTGAGTCTGCGCCAGTTTTTTCTGCAGGTGGACGGGGAGAATAGCGTCCTGCCTGGCAGTTAATTTAACAGCATTGTCTTCCATGTTTTTAAGTTTTGAGGTTTCACTGTGACATGTTCGGAGGAACAGTGAAATTCTTATGCCACGATTGCAGGGGATGGGACAGGTGCNNNAAACAAGAAACAATAAAAGACAAGACAATGCAATAAAAGACAAGACAATGAAAGACACAAGACAGTGTAATATAGGAAGTGAAGCAATACATATGCAATATATATGTAATAAATTTGGCGGAATGATGGTTTAGCAGTCCTAGCTGTTAGGATTTTAAGGTCTTGCTTTTTAGGGTGGCAGAAGGGCTGTCCATGTTCTAAAAGTGTTGCTTCCTGTTCTTTTCATAGGCTTGCTGCTGATTAAGGCAGGCCTCCCCTTGGGCTGATTGGGGCAGGCTGCACTTAAGTGGGCTGACTTGGCAAAATCTCCAAAGTGAGTATGAAAGATTCCACCCCGCTAGGTGCTCTGGGTCAGTTTGGGGGGAGGGCACAGCAGAATTTTTAACACCATACCACCTTACATAATTTCTCTGTGGAACTCTCAGTTTTGCAATTTAGATGTCTGTTTTCATATGCAGTCATGCGTCGCTTAACAACTGGCCTACCTTCTGAGAAATATGGCTTCTGTCTCATTTTGTTGTTGTACAGACGTCGTAGAGCATAGCCAACAACACACCTACGGTGCAGTAGCCTTTTTTAATAACTAGAAGTACGCTAGGAACTAACGATTAAAAAATATGGTGTAGGAAATACAGAAGGCAGTAACATAGCAGTTTATTATCAAGTATTATGTGCTGTACATTATTCTGAGTACTTTACTTATATTTAACTGGCAACACAGTAGGGTTGTTTACCCCAGAATCACCACAAACATGTGACGCGTTGTACTATGATGTCATGGCGGCTACGATGTCGATAGGCGATTGGAATTTTTCAGCTCCATTATAGTCTTAAGGCAGCACTGCCGTATACGCTCTCTGTCGCCGAAATGTCATTACGCGCCGCTTGACTGTATATATTTCAGCAGAATATGGTGTAACTCCACACTGTATAGTTTTGGGTTCAGGAGGGGGGGGGGTCATTTCAGGTTATGGAGAGACATTACAGTTCATTTTGTTGATTTTTGTCATTCCGAGTAGCCTTTCCTTCCATTCAGTCTTTCATGCCTTCTCTTGTCTTTATATCATCTTTGTATTTATAGATCAGTATGGTGCGTTTTAGCTTTCGGGGTCCAGACTTCCCAAAACCCTGTTCTGGACAAGTGGGTGTGGATAGACGGCATGTTCATATGCTGGTCAGCGTCGTGAAGGTGGGAGGGGCTTTTATCATCCCTCAAAACAAGCATCGCGACCCCCTCTTGGCCATAAGCCATCGTAACACTAAACGGCAAGTAAATGCAATTCTCACGTAGGACTAAGGACCGTCGACCTGTCCGTGGCAACAAACTGTGTGGGCAACATTTCTAAATATCAAGTCTGTAGAAAAATTGCATTTTGACCAAAATGTCCGTCAGAATTCGCTAAGACGTTGACCCTTGTTTATGTGATGCTGAAGCAGCGTGTTCTGCTAACCAGCTAGCTAGACCCTATCTACAGACTCTCTCTGCTAGAAAATTTGCCTAAGATGACCAATTTCTTTGGGGGCGGGGGGGGGACAAACTGACTTTTTTTTTGTGTTAGTGAAGCCCCACAAACAACAAACCCACCCCTGTGTGGGAGGACTTGCTGCCTTTCATCTTTATATCAAGCATGGGGCGTCAGGTAAAGGGTTCATCGCAGCGTAAAAGCATACATGCACACAATAGACATTTTAGAGACAGCGATTGCATGTGTTGGGGCTGCTGAAGGAAACCTACCTTCCCAGTGCGGACTCGAGTCACGCAAAGAGAGAACATGCAGAAACTCCACACACTCACAGGGGGAGGAATCCACCTACCAGCCCTGGAGATATGGTGCAACACTGCTAGCTCCTTAGCCGCCATTCCGTAAGAGGTGACCGTCCCTAATTCACACACAACTTGTGCTTCGACATAGCAATTTTTTTTTTAATGGTAATTCATCTGAAATGCAGAGGAAACAATGGACTCATTATACAGCAGGTAAAATGTAATGAATTACGGGAGATGATGAAATGTAGCCGTATAGCCTTTTTGACCTGCAGAAATAAATGTTTTTTTTTTTTCCCCAGACCTGCACACTGGGCATAGACTTTAGTTTTAAATTACAGCTCATTTTATTTGTTTAGTTTTTTTTTCCCCATAGCTCTCAGTGTTACACAATTAGTCACCTTTTTGTACAGTTAAGTCTATGTATATTGTCCTCTGGGGTGTACCTGCCTTCATGTGCTTGGTTTCGTAGAATTAATGCCCATTAATTACTCCACTAAAGTGCCCTAAGTTGCAGCTTGAGATTATGCATGATTACAGTGCACAGCCTGAGCCTTCAAACTACTTCCACGGCTTCCCACCTTTTTTTTTTTATAGCCGTAATGTAATTTCTGACCTCCTGCATTCAGAATTTCCGATATGTCACCGCTGGGCTGTGAATTCACCGTCGGCGTAGTATCTTGTTCACATGCTAATGCGCTGACATCATGGCTTATGTCCTGTTCTCCTCCCCCTGCCGTTATGTCCGCAGACCGATTGGCTGGGCTGCGGCGAGCCATGGTCACACCATGTATTACTACTGAGGGTTATTGGAAATGTAGTCCAGTGTGTTACACGATGGGTTAAAATCACAGCGTGCCAAGCCTTCACTTCCCATCAGCACCTCTGCTGAGTATGAGAGGTGTTCTCACATCCATGCTAAATATAAAAGTATGAAGTATGTAAGTGAACCAATCCCCTCGCTGGGTTCAAATCCAAACAAGGTGGGAATGGGCCCTGCTTGGTTTGTAACACTTCTTGAAATTTTAAAACGAGAAATTACAGAAGAAAATGAAAAAAGGGATTAAAATAATTAAGTAAAACAAACCGTGGATGGCTGACTTGGGAGGGGGGGTCTGCTCTGTGGCTTCTGCTGCCACTTGGGGTTTGAATCCCAACTCTGCATGCATACTCACCTGTGTTTCTTTCTGCAGACTAAAGCACATGGTTTGGTGTATAGGTGCCCCTAAGCTGCCTGTAATGTGTGTCTCATGAAACGGGGGGGTGGGGGGGAGGTGCTTCTTTTGTCCCACACTTCCTGGGACAGGCTGAAGACTCCCCGTGAACCTACCCCAGATAATACGCTATGAAAGATGGATGTTGCAATTTTTCAGCAAAACAAGGATTATCGGGGGTCAGAACGTTAAAGCGGCTCTTGGAAAATCCAGTAACTTAAAAGGTGACATAAGGCCTTAAAAGTGTATAGGGTGTATATAACGTGTAAGGGATGCAGGGATTATGCGCATGCCGCTGTTGACACAAGGCCCCGGATGTGCATATGAAAGGACGACGTTAAGAAACTAACGATGAAATTAATGAAGGCAGATGAATGAAATATGTATATAAAAAACACATGTTATTTGGATATTAAGACTTCTAAGAAGTATGTTAAAGTGTGTTCGTCATATATACATTATATATATATTATATAGCGTAGACTCAGATATATACTTGTAGGTGATATATGGCTCATTCTCCGGCTGATGCGTGTGAGTTCTCTCTTCGTGGCATTGCATCCCGCTCAGCCCTCCATTTCTCTGCGCGCCGCTCTGAGTGCGAGCCGCCCGTCTGTGAACGTGCCGTCCGCTCACGTCCGCGCCGCCTTCTCTCTGATAGCGCACGCCAGAGCGCCGGAGTCCTTTCCATTATCCCACCCAGGGCCCGGCTCTGCTCTCCACGTGTCTTATCTCTCTCCCTCTCCCTCTTGCTCTCTGCCATGCTTGTTGCTTCACTCTTCTTCAGTCCTGCAGCGCCTCTTCCTCCTCCTCCTCCTCCTCCTCTTGCTTCTTGCAGCTTCTCTCTGCAGGTCGTCGGGAGACAATCCCTTTAAGCCTGATTTTCATGATTTTCGTTCGTTTTCTTTTTTCTTTTTTCCCCTTGCTCAGATTTACTGTGAATTTCTCTACTGAGAAATTCAGAAAGAACTGCATTCCACCCCCCTCACCCCCCCACGCGACTACCACAGACAAAAATAACAACCAAAGGACTGTCTGCAAATCCTGCTAATGAATGCACAAATAAACGGGTGGACTATGGAGATTCAGAGACACAAGAGGGCAGCTTACATATAAAACGCTCTACTGCCGTAATATAAATGTGAATGTAAATGTTTTTTTCTCCTTGATTGATGAATCCCATTACGCAGTGAAAGATTACCAGCATTATACATGACTAATAATATCACTGATGTGTTTTTACAGGACTGAAATAAAAAAATAATGATTATAAAAAAAAAATTCTAAATGACACTCCAAGAATTTGGATGAGATGCAATGAAGGATGTCGAATCATCCCAGCCAAGCTTAATCCAGCAGGAAGGTGTTACCGCGGTAATGACAACGGTAGCGTGTTGTCAGGGCACCGGAAAGCGGTGAGCAATAGTTACATTTTAACTATCCATATTTATCTTTATTAACTGCTGATGATTGACACTGATGATTGGTGGCATCGATTGACTAGGCACTTCAGAAATCCTCCTAATATGCTTAATTTTTATTTTTAAATGGGATTTTTCATTTTCATTCCATGTATGCTACTTTGGAATTACCACTCAAATGCATCCTGCCATGATGCCTTGATTTAAAGTGTTTCCCTATTTTGGTAATAACTTTCCCGTAAAATGTCCTGCATGTTTAATATAAAAAAATAGTACAATTCCGGGATGTCCCCCCCATCCTCTAGGTGTCCTGGCATGCCATCGCGCTTTCAGCGCTGTCATTTTATCTGACAATCACAAGACACGCATCCTTCAGCTCTGATTTATATCAGCACGGTGATTAAGTTGCACCAACTGAGCTAATTTAGCGAGCCCAGCGCCTGTCAATATAAAACGCGGCTAATGGTGGAGTTAGCAATAAATCTTTGCATCTTGTCATTTAATTCGAAGACTTATGTCAGCGGCTGCACTTTCCTTTCCCGTCTCGCAGAGGGGCGGGGGGGGGGGGGGGGGGGGG
>JAODUD010000043.1:10698023-10712989 GCA_026784285.1 Stomatorhinus walkeri | reverse complement strand
GAGTAAGTTGTATGAGAAAGAACAAGATGAGCGGGTAGCAAGGACAGAAAGAAATATAAAAATAAGAAACATGAAAGCTATAATTGAGTGAACTAAATGAATATAATTAAATAACTACAAATTAACTAAGCAAAATCCCTCACAGGGTTGCCAACCGCTCTTGCTGTTTGTCAAGTGGGGAATGCAGTACTGAAACAACAGAGCTCAGTAAGGATATGGTAATATTGCTCTTATATAATAGACATCAATAATGTTAAGTTTTTTCGTATTCACACAGGAAGTTTTATCTGTTTGTATCTAAGTAGAGACCAATCAAGCCTCAGACAAGTAATATAAACTGCTGAGCTAGTTTATCTCCCCACAGATCCTTTACTTGCCTGGTTGATCGGCTGATGTCAAGAGATGACGATTCATTGGAAACACAAATAATGATTTATGACCGCAGTCTCAAGGCCAACGTTTCTTTTATAGTAATGTTACACCATACAGTAGAAGTTTCACAGTAAAAGCACCTTTCGTGTTTTTTCCTGGTACCTTAAGGGGACTGGCGAGCACCAGCCAGGTACAGCGATACGCATGATGCATACCGTAGTTTATTGATTTGGTCCTGGAGCATTTTTAAGTCACTCTATTAAGAGTTTGATAAACTGTCCCCTTTCTTCTTTGCCATTCACGTCATGTGTAGGAGAACCCCTCCCCCCTCTAAAACCATTGCAGCTGAGGTTGTGTATTTTGGAGAAGCATCCCAATAAATTGGCCTGGAGTCCCTGGAAAAGCCTGCTAAAGGGCAGCTGCGAGGTGCATGCAAAGCAAAACGCAAGCAGGGGAAGCTGTCAGTCAGCCAAGTGTGCATCCATTATAGGAAGGGGAGCCTGCTTTAGGCTGTTCCAGCAGGAAGGGGACCCCGCTTTTGACTGTTCCGGCAGGAAGGGGACCCCACTTTAGGCTGTTCCAGCAGGAAGGGGACCCCGCTTTTGACTGTTCCGGCAGGAAGGGGACCCCGCTTTTGACTGTTCCGGCAGGAAGGGGACCCCACTTTAGGCTGTTCCGGCAGGAAGGGGACCCCGCTTTTGACTGTTCCGGCAGGAAGGGGACCCCGCTTTTGGCTGTTCCAGCAGGAAGGGGACCTCGCTTTTAGCTGTTCCGGCAGGAAGGGGACCCCGCTTTTAGCTGTTCCGGCAGGAAGGGGACCCCGCTTTTAGCTGTTCCGGCAGGAAGGGGACCCCGCTTTAGGCTGTTCCAGCAGGAAGGGGACCCCGCTTTTGGCTGTTCCAGCAGGAAGGGGACACTGCTTTTAGCTGTTCCGGCAGGAAGGGGACCCTGCTTTTGGCCGTTCCAGCAGGAAGGGGACCCTGCTTTTGGCTGTTCAGGCAGGAAGGGGACCCTGCTTTTAGCTGTTCCAGCAGGAAGGGGACCCTGCTTTTGGCTGTTCCGGCAGGAAGGGGACCCCGCTTTTGGCTGTTCCGGCAGGAAGGGGATCCTGATTTTAGCTGATCCAGCAGGAAGGGGACCCTGCTTTTTGGGACATTCGCTTTTGTTGTCAAGCGATCTTTCACATCAATTATGCAACAGTGTTATTTTAATAACCCTAAATAGCAAAGAAGCTGATATATTTCTAGGTTACTTTTTTTTTCATCGCTTGCATAAAAGCCCTCACAAGAAGCGAAATCGCTATCAGTACATTCTATTAATATGTATTAATACTGAACAATAAGGGAGCACTTGTTATGGATGTGCTTATGAAACTCAAATTAATTAGCAGCTCCAGGTAACTGTAAACGCCTTTGCCGCATTGTGACAGAGCATTAATGGGGCAAAACAGCGGATGCAGCTATTCTTGCATTATGATGCAAATAAACTACTGCTCCTTCCCCCCCGCCCGATGCCTCAATCAGCAGCCAATGAAGGAGAATCCACAAGGATAAGGTCATAAGCCATTAATGGTAAAGAGAGCTCTTTCTGTGTGGTGTATAAGGTCCCTAAGGAGGTACATCGGTGTGTAAGGTCACCTCGGAGCGATGCCTTCGTCTAAGTGAGATGCGGAGAGGGCAGCGCACGCTCCAGTGCCGCGTACTTTAGAGTCGCACCGGCAGGCCGCTATCGCCGCGTCTTGCAGTCTCGCCATTTCCCTCCTTGTCAGTTTTGAAGATTACTCATCCATATTCATCCCGGTGACTAAGAGGCCAGAGAAACGACGGGGCGAAAACAGGAAAGGGAAATGAATAATATATTAAAATCTCATGTTGTTTTTAATCGGCCACCGGTGATTGTTGTTGTCATCGTTTTTTTTTTTTTCTATGTCGTTCAGTCAGTCGTGTTGGCCTTCCTTTCGGCTATTTCGGATTTGACATTTTTATACTTTTCCACCCACATATTATATCAGCGCGCCTGTCAAAATAAAGAAAAATAACTTGTGTCGCACAAAGGCCACTTAATTAAATGGGGAGAGTGGTATGTTTTCAGAGCCGTTCGAAATACTGTACACAAGCAAAAGCTATCCTGTTGCTGAGAAACACTACCTACCCCCCCCCCCCCAAAAAAAAAAGCTGAATTACATGAAAGAATTATATTTCTGCCACTGGAGTGTGTCTGAGGCGTAGAATCTATTGTTTAAAGGTTGTTTCAGATTCCAAGTGCCAATTATTTCACTGAGTTTCTGAGAGGCAGAAGAGGGTATGCATTTGCAGAAAGTCTAATGGAATGTTAACCTTCACGTGTTCAGGGCTGATTCCACAATTTTTGAGAGCGAGGGGCTTAATTCATAAACAGGGCGCCAAACTTAGTATTAGCCAATTATATGATTTGAGTGGGTGAGTGACAGGGGAGGGGCCACACCAGGAGCCAATCAACTTTCAGCTGGGGCCAGTATCTCTGCGGCCCTTCCCCTGTATATGCCACTGCTGGCATTGAAACTAAATCATTTTTCAATTCAATGATGTACAATGTTTACAGGTCCTCCACCAAAATTGACACAAAGCTCAGTACATCCTGTTCAGTGGGGAAAAGGCGTCCCAAACCGTCCCATGCCCGTCCCAAGCCCGTCCCAAACCGTCCCATGCCCGTCCCATCCAGACACATGGCCCTTTGCTTTCTGGGTAATTTGTACTCTGTGCTGACGCAGCTTCTTGCTGCCTTACAGTCATGGCTGGTGGGGTACAGGTCTCTGGCAGTCTTTGCAGAGGACACCACGTCCTGTGGTTCCCCGTGTTGGTCATGGTTCTCTATTGCTCTTTCACTTCACGCCCGGCTATAAATGCTAGGAATCCCCCTTGGGAATCTGCTCTGCTTTGTGGCTGATAGAGGCTCTGGCAGTTTCAGTCTGACACAGCTCTGGTAACGGCTGAACGGGACATCGATCTCTGTTCAGCACCTACAGGTACTTTATTCATGGCTTTCCCTGCCCAACCGACTCTGCTGATCTTGCTGAGTGGACGCTGTATGTTGATGTTGGAGTCGAAACGTGGTGATAATTACAAAACCTGGCCCTAATTAATAAAACAGCCTCTGAAAAGGAGTGATTCTGAGTATCCAAAAGCAACACTTGGATAATGTGAACTTTGTGCAAGACAAAAGCTGCAGCTTCTGTTTATTTATAAGTAATTTGATATATATAGTGCACATATAAAGCAGAATTTTATTGAAACAGGCAATTTCTCAGCAGCGATGGAATTTCACAGGATTTTACACGATTACAAAATGAACCCAACAACCAAGTTTTCAACGGGGGTTTGATCTTTTTTCTGTTTTAACTCTTTTCGTCTCCATGTTTCCATTTTGATTAATGCACTTACAACTGCAGATCAATTTTGCTGCCATTGGTCTGTGGAGCAGGGGAGGCCTCCGCCAAGCTGCACCCATCGCATTTAGCACGCCGCTTTAAAATTTCAACACGCTTCGAAGTCAACACAATGAATTGTGATGTGATTTCAGCCTGGAAAATGCGTAATGCCCAGGAACAAAGAACGTGCTACGTCGTTAGACTCGTTACTAGAGACCAAAAACGAAGCAGCCAGACAGTAGAGTTCACCCACAACAAATGAAGCACAAATCATCCGAGGATAATACAAGCGCAACACATTTCCTGAACCTAATTATCATTCTTTCGGTCTTAACAATTATTTTTATTTTGAGATCCTAGTGCCCCAGGTGTCCTTAACGACGCTGGGTGTTTGATTATCATATTCTCAAAAATTACAAAGGAAGCGTGCAAAAATGAAAAAATAAAGGACTGAAACTGGTGCTTACGTTGAAAAGCAAGCGAGGCTTTTTCATGGACAAAACGAAGGCCAGCAAAACACTTTTTCTGCCTTTTTAAATCTTAGTCACCTCCATGAAGAAAACAGTCCTTCTCATGGACACACACACACACACACACACATATATCCATACACACATACTTTTTGTTTTGGGATAGTTTTGGAAGGGACAACCTGTTCCAGAACATTAGGTTTTTTTTAAATGAAGACTGTGAGGAATGTAACAAATTCAAATGGTATATTAAACCATGCAGTCCGCACAAGTACAACTATTCACTTCTAAACACTTCTCACTGATTTCTTCACTAAAAACCATAACCTTTTAGCTATGTTGGATACTTAAGAGCTAATTAACTTACTTTGTTGATGGATGAGTCTCCTATCTTAGATCTTTCCCAGCCACTTGCACTTTGCTTATTGGGGTTTGCTTACTGAATTCTCAGTCCAATCCTGTGCTGGATAAGTGATTATGGAAATGGATGGATGGATGGATGTATGATGCTAAAAACCCAGCATATGAGTTGGCTGAGTAGTGCTTAACATTAAGAAGGATATAGTCATCATAAGGGAGACAGAGAGGGAGACAGGGCGCCCCCTAGAGGCGGAAAGCAAGCTGCAACAGCAGCTGTGGTAAAACAACACTGCATCCATATCCCCCAGCTCAGGTGCCGATGACCGTTCTGACCATGCAGGGGTGATGTGCAAGAGCTAATGGCATGTTGGGGCATCGCAGCATCAGGTTGCAATTGCCCTCAGCGTACTCCGCAGCACACGCTGCCCTGCTCATTTCTGAGGTGCTATGGTGAGCCGGCCGGATGCGTTGGAATGATAAAGGAGGTCATGGGTTTTAAGCTTGCGCATACTGCCTCGGGGTGTAAACGCTTTTGCTTTTCAGGTGCTGTGTGAAAGAGTGGTCACCAGCCAGTCGATCCTGATCGACAGGTCGACGTTACAGGCATTTGTAGTTTTTTGCCACAATCGGACACCGTTCCCCCCCACCCCCGGGTAGCAAAATACTCAACGGTACTCAGCTTATACTGTTGGTACCAAATCGGCAGCCAAGAATATTTTAATTGTAAGAGTGGCTCTCACGGTAAATAAGGTTGGAGACTGCAAACGATAAAAGAATTCGCTGTACCTCTCAAAGGGACTGTGTACGCTGTGATTTTACACTCCCCAATCTGCAGGAACGACGTTGTACCAAACGATGCTGCATGGGGCATTTGAAGCAGTGCTACTATTTCACAAAATAAGGGGGCATTCATTCTGCTCCACTGCAGCCCGGCGACATACTTGTCATATTGGCGTGAAACCAGTGAGGATTAAATTCTCTTATTTAATGTGGCGATCTGCTCTGACGGAAAGTGAGGTGAAAACAGAAAATGACACCATGGTATCTCTGTATCTTTGACCTCCACAATCATGGTGACTGGATTTGAATCTGAGAGGAAATATCTTGATTGTGCTCGGCTCCACAAGTCTGGTGACTGAATCGGAACAGAAATGTGCGTTTACTTTAGTTTTGTCAACTGGGAGCCGTTAATGAATCTGGCTATCTGTGGAGATGATTCAAAGCAAGGTTCATTCCACTGGGTTTGTCTACTTGGGGAAGTCACCAGTGAAGTCATTTTCGTAACGTATTCTCTGTAAAGTTACTTCTCACAAAACAGACCACTCACTAAACTGTAATTACTACCATATGGTGTGTATCTGACAGTACTTACAGCTAGAAGTACATTAAAACCAATATCTATACATTCCTATACTGTACTTAAGATAAAGTGATGTTTTCATAGTGCTCCTGCTAATAAGATAATGTCTGTTTGAATTAATGTGTCACTAAAACATAGGAGAATAACCATTCAAGGCACCTATCCGGTCTTGTATAATGGAAGCTCAAGAATGCAGTTGCCAGGTGTCAAAAGTGAATTTAGGATAACGTCAGTAAGGTGCTTTACACGAGTTATCAAATAATAATAAAATCACATTTGACAAATTGTTCTGTGTTTCAGAGCGACTGCGTTTGGACTTCATCTGAACTTCATCTCTTGATGAGTGTTCATTATTATTATTATTATTATTATTATTACAGAATGAGATCAACAAAATGAAAAAAAAAATCCGAATATCCATGTTTTATTTATCGATACAACGCCAATGCACTGCTGTTGCGTAACACAGTGCGATTCGGGAATGGAAAATTAAGATTTCGCCTCCGTATTTTAATATTTATACGTATATATACTTCTTAGACTAATACATCTTTGTGAATATTTATGCCTACATAACAAATGTAGGTCGACCTGTATCTTAATTCTTGCATTATTAATTTTCGTGGGCGCCAGAATATGCATCCTTTGATTTCCGCGTGAGCCTGCATGCAGAGGGATGGCTCGCGGTCTGCCATGCGAGTGAATTATAACAGTCGCTGTTTTAATAGGTCCTGTCTGGAATAAAAACCATTTGGAGGGCTGCCTTTTATATTTCTTTCTCTTTTTTTGCTAGAAGCAAATATGTTGCGACGCATCATTACACATCCTGTTTAAAGCTCTCCCCCTAAACGTCACGTCTGACGCGCTCACCCCTCCGGACCGCTGCACCGCTTCTTCTCGGCATTTCGGGGACTCAGCGGTCAGCGCCAAGCAGCCGAAGTTCACCGCAATCAGCAGGAGAAAACAGGCAATTTTTCAATTTTGAAAAAAAAAAGAAATATATCCATATAAATATACATTGCGCCAGAAGACTACTTATCTAACTGGAAGTAACGGGAAGCTTGGCTTTATTCCTGTGCATAATAAAAATTATTCATTTTTGCTCGCGCTCTGCCTCGAAAAATGAAATGAAAAGTGTCGTTCTTTAAAACCATCAAGAAACTGTGACAAACGCAGAAGCTTTTTCTACTTTCCTGCCGATCAGCGATGGACCTGAAATAATCCCGTTCAAAGGCAGAATCTTCGCGTTCACCCAGGTAATTGTGATGTCCGGAAACTCAAATTACACTATAAAAAGGAATATCAGAAAGGGATCATTTAGATCTTTATGCCGGTGCTAATATTACGACTGAAAGATTGTTTTAAGAACACCGTTTATATCCAACTTGTCGCTGCCGTCGCTGGATCAAACCGCTCGACTTTTCGTGATATTTATATATTTATTTATCTACTCGCGATCACGACGGAGACTGGTTTGGGTTGTCTCATCACCTGTAAGTATTTTAAGTACTCAAAGGACTTTAAATTTGACAAACGGTAAAGTTTGATCATCTCACTGTTACAAAAAACTTTATAAATTGCATTTTGGTTGGAATATGTGCATTTTCGTCCTCTGTTAAGTTATAGAATGAAAGTTGCGTATTGTTTCCCATTGACAGGATTTTAAATCGAATTAAGTATTATATAAGTACAAAAAAGTATGTATTAGTCCATGTTTCGTGTAATATACAGCACAGTAATCCTTTTTAAATTATGTGGAAGAAGACAGATGTAGCTATGGGGTCGAAGACAATTTTGTTCTGAATATATTTAATGTATTTTAGCTTAGGCATTCTTCTTTCTTGCGTATTTAAATACATTTTCTTTGAATGATAATGATTGTTTGTGAATGATCTTGGAAATCTGGAGAGGGTTGGGGGCTGCATCGCTGTGCAAAGTGCTGCTTTCAACTACAAGGCGACTCAGAAACGCAGCCGGATTTTACAGCCTTCCGCGTCCGTCCTCCTTCGGATCATGGAAAAAACGCCTTATTAAAAGCCGCCATCGCAATATAGTAGGATAAAAACCGCAAACATCCAGGATTTCTCCAACTTACGTCAATAAGTTGTTTGAAAGCTATTTCCACCAGACAACCTTTTCAGCCGTCTTGGTGAAATAAATGTGAGTCATGGCACCGGGATCACTGGCGGGTTGCGTGAAAACCACTTGGCATTTTAAACACAATAATGTAATAAAGGAAAACGCTGATATTCCTTCGCCAGGTAAGGTGTCTTTCTGTCCCCTTATGCTTTATGACCATATTGTCTGTAGGTGGCAGTACAGATCATTTCTATATTCATCGAGGACAACACAATTAATCTTGTTACCCTCGGCAGCGGCGGTGCGGGTGGATAACAAAATGTTAGTGTGTGATCGTGTTTGTGTGTGTGTTGCAATGATGAATGATGTTAGTTTTTAGGTTTGGTTACTATACCTAGAAATGTCACTTCTTAAAGGTAAAATTTGCTGTTTCCAAAATCTGCTGGAGGTCAAAAAATCTGGGAAATCATGTGCCAGGAGTGCAGGATATACCTGCAGCGTGTTGAATAAGGGGCTGCATGTTGATCAGCATGGTCTGGAGCCGGGCAGTGATCAAAGGCAGGCCGTAGGAGATTAAAGGTGCCGCGTTTGGTGGCTCAGCCCTCTGAGGCTCCTACCGTGTAGTTTTGTAGCGGTGAGATGGCAGGAGGGGGGCATCCAGCCCATTACATGAATATTTATGAGCGGAACAGCTGTGCCCCCTGTGCCATGTTTTACAACCAGGCGCCCGGTCACGTTTCCTGGCGACCGGCGACTCCCGGTTGGCCACCGCTCCGAGAAGATGACATATTTCTAAAATCGGCGCACAAGCGCATCTCGACACGAAAACCTCCTGCAGCGACTCTCGCTTGGGGAAAATAATCACCCGACGCTTTTCGAAATACATACCGATTGACGCTGGAGGATCTCTGATCCCCCCCTCTGCAGAACATTGTCCTCGTAACGATGACGTGCGCTACACCTGTTTGGCAGCCTGTCCCGGGTTGTAAAGGATTGGTTTTCATTTGCCCTAAATTGAGAAACGTCCTTTGTTGTTTAATTCCCAAACAGCCGTACAGTGGGTTTAAGTGGGAGAACCTAAAGCAAATATGGAAATTTTGGTGAATTCTTGGCTAATTGTTGGAGGCTTATTCACTTACTGATGTTCAGAGTAGCTGCCTGAAGTCTGTATATTTGTATATAGCTAATGTAGGACAACTGATGGCTGAATAGCATGCATTCAGGAGTGGGTGATGTGGAGAGATGACCAGTATCATATGATATTATGATTAGTTCAGGAGGAATTTGTAGCAGATATACAGCAAGGAACCATCGGGGCTGTTAAATCTAATAAGCTGCCTTGTTGTTCTTATTGACACATGTCAGTAAAGACAAAATACATCAGCTTGTTGATTTTTTTTTTTTTGCACTCTGGGAACAAGAGACCGTGGTCTAATGGTGGTCGTAGTCCTGAGAAGCGTTACGTGATTTCAGGAAGCTTTTGAAGGTAAGGAGATATTTTATGGTGAGGATATTCGGAAACAAGATGCTTTGAAATAGACACATGAAGCTGCAAGGAGAGTACCACATCACACCACATCACACCACATCACAACACTGCTGCTTAAATCCTGCTTGTGTTGTTTTTATACGTACTGAAGCAATAGGCACAGTGTGGTTTGTTAAGGGCTACTTTTATTTCCTGTTGTGGCACTTTTGTTGACTTGATGTGATTGGGGGGGCTGTCCCGTGTAGCTGACAGGGCATCTACCATTGCTGAGCAGCAGGCCGCTCCTGCACCCCTCCCTCGGAGGGTCGGCCTCTATGGAGGATTCTGATCCAGGCCGCTTCCCCGGCGCGTGAGGGGGTGGAGACGAGAGCAGAGGAGTGTCACTGGAATCGCGGGCGGTCCTGTGCACGCCGTCATCGTTCGCCGGGATTGGCACGGGTCTGCCGTACTATTTCAGGGCTGCCGGTATTACTCATGGACCTGTCAGATGTCTGTGTTAGCGAGCTACAGCCAGTGCACCACCAGGCCCAGCCTTGCATGCTGTTACGTTAAACTTCCTCCGTCACGTAGCGTCTTTGCATCTCGCATTCCCCGCTGCCAGTGATTATCTAACCGCAAGATATGCTTTCATCTGAGGCGGCTCGATTCTAAAAGTTTTGCCAAAATACTCTTTAAAAGCATCAAAATGTTAAAATTTTTACTCTGATTGAATTAGAAGCCAGTTTGTGTGTTTTTCCTCTTCTATGAATGTGAACATGTAGGTTTGAGAATCTGTAGGCACTTTACGAATTTTGAATTATATATTGACCTTATAAAACCAGTCCTTGCCTGTTGTAACTGTGAGTTCATTCTTAGTTATGTCATAGCTGGAGTGAGATAAGGCAGCGTGGTGACTCAGAGGTGAGGGGGGAGGTCTGGTGTTTAACGCCGGTGCCTGACACCCCCATTCAGGTCCGACCCCTGGCTCTGTGTCTGTGTGGGTTTTTCTGTTTCTCACACACTGCAAAAACATGTGGTCAGGTGAACCGTTGTGTCTGACTTGCCCGTTATGCCTGAGTTTGTGCCCTGTGATGGAGCGGCGTCCCAGCTGAGGTGTCCCCTATGTCACCTGGGATACGCTCCAGGCTCTGTCACCCTGTCCTGGATAAGCATTTCTGGAAGATGAATGGATTGTGATTAAGGCTTGCTTTAAATGTAATGTTATACAGGTCTGGCATTTCTATTACTCGCTGTCTCCGTTGTACCTTTTGGGGAAAGGCTTGTGGGATTTTACATGCAGCAAAATGTTAGTCAACTGATGTGAAAAGCAACAACCGATTGCAGCCTTTGCAGGCGCTCTGTTAAAGGTCAGATTTCTGTTGTCGACTACAAAGGGCTACAACACCGTGCTGAAAAGCATGTGGCTCTCCTGGCGTGGTAAACGCACTTCCGGTACGTGAAAAGCAGCTCGAAGCTGCATTTTCATAAAATGACTGGGGCTGTTAGCGACCTATTCATCTATGTTAATCATTCATCACTTGAATAGTTGGCATTTAATGGATATGGATGATAAAATACAGTAGGTGAACTCATTCACCGTGAATGCAAAATGGCTGCTTTCTTATAAGAGGTGTCTTGCGCACGTGGTTGGCTAAGTATACTGTAATTTAAAAATAAACCCCCAGTGTTAACAGGCAGAGGTGCATGGCGACAAGGGAATATGTCAATATCAGAGTTTGAGTAGCATTAAAAATGGTGATTTTCATAACTGCCATTTATTTTAGCTAGTGTTTGGTCCTTGTGAGGGGGGGGTCATCTGTGGTGGGGAATTGGGAGTTTCTGTCTGATACGCTTATTCAGCTGTCCCTGCCCCATGTAGGCGGGGGGTGCAATATCGCAATGAAAATATCTAGTTTACATCAGGTCAAGAAATAATTTCAGGGGTGGACATCATATGTCACGGGATGACTTCCGTGTCGAGGTTCATGTGGAATTCCCCCCCACCCCCCCTTGCTGTCTATATTTACACGCCCTGTCAAGGCGAGCGGTGTGGGGGTGTGAGACTTTGGGGTGCTGGATGATTTACTGCTGCTACCTCACGCTTGACATGGTGGCAAAGCGGACGGGGGCCGGAGCCAGAGCGGATGAGTGACTTCGATACTGTGCCCCCCCCCATGCTGTTAGGAAGCGATCAAAAACATCTCCCCGCTGTTTAATACCAAGACCAGATTGAGTTTATTGACTTCTAGTTTACAGACATTCACTATTCGCTTAGTTTCCTTTACATTTCTGTCAAGGCCATACACAAGGGCGGGGCCCTAATCCCAGCTGAAGGCTGATTGGCTCCTGGAGTGCCCTTCCCCTATCACTCACCGATTCACGGCTTATCATTGGCTAATGATAAAGTTTCCTCCCTGTATGAATTCTGCTCTCTCTTGTTCCCCCCCATCTTAAACCCTAGAATCGGCCCGGTTTGTTATCTTTTGCCGCAGAGTCCTAGACAATGCGACTCTTTTATCTGGGGCAATAAAAGGGAGATTTACCTCAGGTGGCCTAATATGTATTGGCTGTGAAATAGTCCTGGACGCCATTTAATTATTCGTCTTTAGCTTTAATTTTCCTGGTATTTGCTAAATGGCGACGCTTTTGGATCGCAGAGGCCTATTATTTAGCGCCACTCTCACTAAATGCAGCCGTATGAATAATATGAATGCTACTCTGGCCGAGCAGTAGCTGGTCCAAGTGCCTTCCGACGGTAAATGATCCCCATCTGTCTTAGTTTTCAAAATAGCCCCTAATAACCTTAATTTGGGAGTTTGCTTGCCCCCACCGCACTCAAGAATGCCATTGTTTCAACAGGATAATTATTATAATTAGGCGTCTAGTAACCCTGTGCCAGCTGCAAACCAGGGTGCGCGGAGCAGTCGTGGCGCATGCACTGTATTGTGTGTGTTTGTTTATGTTTGACACCCCCTGACCCTTGGACCAGTGTTTCATTCAAGTAGTCCTCCCCCCTCCCTTGGGAATTGATTGTTTGTAGCGCTCCTGCAATGTTGAAATGCCAGCCAACCCAGGTGTAAAGAATAATAACACACCCAAGATTCTTTCGCCTGTTTTGGGACATAAACCCCCCCCCCGACTGTACTATCACCCCCCCCCGTGTTCTGCCCACGACTTTGGAAAGTCAAGTGCGACTCTCTGTATGTCTTTGGTGGGAGTACGACTCGTGGGAAATGTCTTTGCTTCCGGAAAGATCTCCACTTCTCCGCTGCAGAATTTAGGGCAGGAGAATGGCAGCGCTGGGCCGCTCGTGGTTCTGGCTTTCTGGGTCAGCCCTCAGCTCGATCGGGATGGGCTTCTTTCATTCACAGGCAGCCCGCTACCCACCGGCGGTGCTGCGCAGATACGGGACGGATACCATATTAGCTCGCTACCGGCGGGGAGGGCACAGGCGCAGAGTCGCCTGGGGGCCGGGGGCCGTTTAAAAATGCGTGCACGGACCGCAGACCTGCACAGAAATAGCCTTTCAGGGAACGGTCGACGTGACATTCATTCAGCGTCCGGGTGCGACGTCCGCTGGCGCTCAGAGATGAACAGTTTTGCCCGTCCGCCCAAATTAAAATGGATCTCGCATGCTTGGCATGTGGCTGAATTTCTGATTCTAAATCTTTAAAGGTAATTAAACTCCTAATGAAAAAAAAGAACACTCGTCGACTTTAACAACCGAGTCACCTTTTATTTGTAGCTATATATAAATAATCATTTAAGCACCACATGAATAACATATGATTGTTTATTGGAGAGATGTTTGGGCAGGGAAGGCAGAAACATCCAGACATTACTGGATGCTGATTATTAGAGGAGCACATTTTAGTGAGCAGTTACTAGACTGTGTTGGGTTGTTTTATCTCTTTGTACTTTTAAGCAGTAAAAGTAAATCGATTCTAGGATTTTTTAAGGTGTGCGGCATAAGAGGGGCCATAATTCATACTGATGGGTCAACCTTATCATTAGCAAGTAATATGTTTTGAATCGGTGAGTGACAAGGGTGGGGGGGCAGTCAGCTTTTAGCTTGGTCTGGTGCCCCTGTGACCAACCCCCCCCCTCTTGAAATCTCTTGTTATTTGCTAAGTGTTTCTTACATATTGTTTTGTTGTAGCCAAATGGAGCGCTGTTGTTTTGTTGTAGGCCAATAGGAGCGCTGTTGTTTTGTTGTAGCCAATAGGAGCGCTGTTGTTTTGTTGTTGGCCAATGGGAGCGCTGTTGTTTTGTTGTAGGCCAATGGGAGCGCTGTGTTTCCTCGCGGCATGTTCAGGTTCCCTCTGCCTGTTGGACGGGGGCCCGTGTGCACCGTGAATATGACCGGGGCGGGCAGTCGAACCCGTATCGCACTACATGGGAAAGGGTGCACGTGGAAATCACGGTGGTGGACATCAGCAGCACATTAGCGCCGGGCTAGTCCCCCCGTCCCCTCCTGCGCTCCCGCTGTAGTGAGTCCCGGGACCGCGCACGGCCCTCTGCCAGCCGCGCGGCGGTGAATTACCCAGAGAGCCACTCCACAGAAATAATCCAATTTAGCACTGTAATAAACTCCTGAGCAGATGGGCTAGGGATCCTCACAATTAGCCCATTAAATGCATATAATCTGATGGAATCCATAAATACAGAAGTATCAGCGAGCAAGTTATAACTGGGGGGGGGGGGGGGCCCCCCCCCACCCCCCCCCACCGGCGCACCACAGCAAGGCACGCGCGTTCCAGCCAGGGATGGGCGGGGATTTACAGGGGGTAGATGCAGCCACTAGCGCTGGTTCTACCTATGAAGCGTTAACGGCAAGCCAGCCTGCGGGCACATGGACTGGGGGGTGGGGTCCTCTGTAAGGGTGGGCGGTAGGGGGCAGGTGCCCCCAGAGCTACCTAGAGCATGTAACAGGGCAAAGTCCCGGAATAAAGCTAGAGGAAGAAAATATGACTGGGAGGTATTGATTTGCAGATGGTTGATATGCGGTTTGAAGCCACGCACTGCCCTGTAAAGCTCTCCGTTCATAGTGCTTTTTGGCCTCTGCTCATATTAAGGTATCTATCAAACTAACCATCACAACTGGTTAGCGTCACTATATAATACAGCTCGCCTAATGATTTTTTCTGCTCTTGGTATAAAACATCCTGCCAATTATCCCATGAGATATAGGGCTTGAGGTGAAGATTGCTTATCAAAGGAATTTGTTCACAGACAGAACAAAAGAAATAAAAGCGCCCTCCCTTTATTTAGAGCGTAGATAGAGAATCTGGGATGAATTGCGCGATATCCCGTGATAAGGAGAGCAAAATCACTCTTCTGTTTGATATGAGGGCATGAGGAATCAGGAAGTTTGGGACAACAGGATATTGCGCTGTGGGTAATTTGCATGAAATGATGGAGTTAGCACTGGTGCCCCCCCCCCTGCTTCTC
>JAODUD010000043.1:10620912-10633323 GCA_026784285.1 Stomatorhinus walkeri | reverse complement strand
CGAGGGACAGCGAGGTGTGCGGGACAGCGAGGCGTGCAGGATAGCGAGGGACAGCGAGGTGTGCGGGACAGCGAGGCGTGCAGGATAGCGAGGGACAGCGAGGCGCACGGGACAGCGAGGGACAGCGAGGCATGTGGGACAGCGAGGTGTGCGGGACACATGCTAAAGAAAACCACGAATAGTGATGCTGGAATGGACAAGCAGATCAGAAAAAGCAGACCTGCAAAGTCATTATATTAATAGCTGTTCGTTAATTAAATATTTGTGGATATTTTGAGTGATGGTAACAGAAACACTATTCTGCTGCTAATCCGCACTGACGAAACTCTCTGTAATAGCAACAAGTCTGCGTCAGGACCCTGCAAAATTTCAAAGTGTGCAGATAATTATTTTATTAGCTGTACTACAGGAAAGGCATGTTTTGATATCTCACTTAATAACCTTTGGCCACAGCTGGGGCACTAGAGGGCACACTAATAAACTCAGCCCTCAGATGTAAAATCAAAGGGATAATTTATTCCAATTTACCTCACACACTGATAATTACTAAACGCATCTAGTTTGCTATGAAGTACTGTGGGTATTACTCAGCTTATAAATCATTCTAATGAAAATGGATCAAAATGTAATGTTTCTAAACCAACCAAAAGAAATTCCATTTGAGCTGGTCAACCGTGTCAGAATGCAAATGAAAAATGCCATTTGCTTAAAACTGATATCTGCTGCTCATTAGGAGGAGCAAGAGGCCACTGCCGTCATACAGAAGGTTTTGCTTTTATGGAACCTGCTTGTTCACCTTACATAGCTAATAGGGACCTTGGTGAATCAGACAAAAAACTTTCATATCCAAACTGGTGAACCTTATGAATCCCACAGAAATCATGTGGTTCCTTTCTCATCCTGAACAAGGAATGATAAAAAAAAATATATATATATATATCAATTTTAGACAATATGACAATATATGACTTGTAGCATCTCCAGAAATAAACTTCATACTGTTATCTATGCAAACCAGTGGACTTTACAATATTTATTGTAAAATAATATTTAAAACAATTAAAATATATATTGTAATTTTGCACAATTATACAATTGAAGGAAAAATGTGTTTGGTTCTAACAGAACAGCTGTGGAGATTCATTATTTTGTAGAATAGTCTGCAGGTTGGTTTTTAGATTGATGGCACACTAAACTAAGAATAGATACTGTTACCATGACAGTTCAGATAACACCTGGAGACGTGTAACAATTTAATGAAAATATATCCATCTGAAAATAAAGTAGGTTTTGTAACTGCACTTTTTTTACATTCAGTATGTTATTTTAATGTGTATTACTAATCATTATTAAAGTCACTCACAGCACAAAGTATTCTGATCCTATTCTGATATATTTTTTAATTAGCATGTATATTGAATCAAAACAAAACTGAAGCATTTTAATATAAGCAATATGTCATAAATTGATACTCCATATAAGCAATATATCATAAATTGATACTCCATGAGGGGACACAAAGACTCAGTTACTACTGAAGTGCAAATCATGAACAAATATAGTAGCTACTAGAGATAAAAGATGCATCCTGATTTATTAACGATTAACAAACAGAAGATCAATATTTCACTTGTGTAATTACTTTTTCCTTCAATAGTTCCTTCAGTAGTTCAGGAAGGTTTACAAATTTATCACAGTAACTAATATATTATGTGTCACAATTCATTAATGATAAATGAACATGAGATCAGTATGTAACTAAGATCTAGTTTGTGGTTAATTAATACTTAAGTAATTGCTTAATACTACGTCGTGTGCCCTCTCAAGTAAAGTGTTACCCATAAAACTCTTTGCCATTGTCTGAAATGTAATTTTAGAATTTTGTGGTGGTTGGTGGTCATTGTTGACACAACACACCACAGTGCACAACAGTGAAATGTGTCCTCTGCATTTAACCCATATGTGACATTGTGACATAGCAGGGGGCAACTAATTCAGCACCCGGGGAGCAGTGCTTGGGGGCAGTACCTTGCTCAGGGTACTTCAGTGGTGCCTTGCTAGTCAGGAATTCGAACGTGTAACCCTTCAATTACAAGTGTGCTTCCCAAACCATTGCGGTATTAGCATGAACAGCAACATTGTTTTGTCTGTTTTGCATTAACAATTATAGCCGTCCTTCTAAACTCCGGTACTTATAAGCCTTCTCTGCAGAGCCATGAGGCATTTAGCACTTATGTCTGGGGTAATTAGACTGATAATTAGACTAATCAACCAGTGATAAATGCCTGCCACTCATTAATTACCTTCTTACTAAGTCATTTTTAACTTTAACATTTAAACAAACTTTCTCAATTTGAATTTTACAGTGCTCTTGCTTTAAAGTGTACTTTATTGAAATCCCTTCTTAGGAGTATCATCGGTTGACGGCAGTCATGTCATCAACAGTAACAATTAATGATCAGCAACAGGTTTTTGTATTACATGCTTTAAGTTCTTGATAGTAGCTGAAATTTGATTGTATGAACAACTTGTTGATCGACCAAGTCGCCGACGGTGAGAAGCGAGTTTAGTAAGTATGCAAAAAGAGTCTATGGTGACCACTGAAATAACTCGAGCCGGAAACGCCACTTCAGCAGCTCCTGGGGTCGCCAGCAGGATCAAGTAGTTCTTGTAAAGGAGCATATTTTATTGCTGAAGTGAGATATCCTGGAAGACAAATCACGTTGGGCCGGGTGTCCTTCTCAGTGGTGGGGAGATGAAGTTGTCTGTCAGATAATCTCGGCAGTTTAAAAGCTAAGTTTGTAGAAAGCCCTCTCACTTAGAGGAGTCGAGATTCCGCACACCCCCTAAATCTCAGTGACAGCTGAAGCCCCCACAAACAGGTTCTGGTCTGTGAACCTGGCAGGTTTCATTTCTTCAGCCTCAGTGCTTATCCTGGTCTTGCTTTCAGAATGAGCTGTTGCATTTGTGATGGGTACCAAACCAAAACACTGTGTGTCTGGAGTTTTTAAAAATCCCGGTCATTACTCACTGGGGTCCTATTTATTGAAAGACTAAGTGCTTTTTAACAGTTCTTCCAAAGCAACATATGGTTTTATCATTTATATTGCTGAATGTTTTACTAGAAGAGGCCAACGTAAATAGCTTGTATTACAGCAGACCTCGTCCAAGTAACCTTCAGTTTATGGTTCCCAATCTTTAACTGGCATACAGCCTGGTACGTTTGATGTGTCACTGATGTGATTTTTAGTTCTAGCTGTGTGTTACCTGTTCTTTTTTTGGGGATAGAGATATGGATCAGTTGAACCGGTGCTTTGGATCTTCTCTAGGTATTAATCTTTTCCCCAGTTTTTGTCATGTTCTCTCAGGTGAAAGGGATTAATTCCATCTTTCATGGATAGTAACTTCATATGCTACGTGCTGGATGGTAATCTTTAATAGGAGTCCTAATAAGAGCCAATGGGATGTAGGTTAAACCAGCTGGTGATTGACAGTAATCCCATCCATTGTAGACTTCCCTTTCCACTGTTTTCCATCATTCTATGGAAATAGTGTATCCCAGTTGTCTGATTGCTGATCTTCTTATCTCTCTAGGTGATCAAGTTAGTCTGTTTCTTCACTAAATTTCAAAGGAATCTCATGGTTATTTCAGTTCACCTGCATTTGTATTTCACTATATCCTTTATCAGATTTGAAAGTAATTTCTTCAATTCACTTTGGCAATATCCAGTATTGTTTCATAGAAATACTCTAAAGGTGTGATTACAGCAGAATTACAGTCCCCCCAAATGCTATTGGACAATTATGAGAAACTGGTCTGCATCATTTGTGTTTATTAAAGTTTTTATAATGGTGTTCCTTCTGGTTAAATTCACCTGTACATTGAAGATATTGCCACTATGAAACAATGCCTTTATAGCAGTTTCTGAAGTGCTGTCTTGCATTATGTTTGAGTCCTTTGAGTCCTTGAGTCCTCTGGAAAATGGAAGCCTGTTATGGGTGATTTTTAAAAAATATAAATCTCTGGCATTGCCATTAATTCATTTTCAGCCATTGGAATAACACAAACTTTATTTCTTTACACACTTTCAGCCATGCAGAAAGGTGTTGTCATGACGACTGTAATTAAGCCACTGCAAAAGGGTGTAAAAATGTACAATGAATGTGGGATATTAAAAAAGCACAACTATATTCTGCTTTTAGAAGTGTGCCATGTGACACTGGTTATTGATTGTAAGGTTTAATAGACACTACTGTGATCTTCGTATATTTTGCATGATTGTTTTGAATATGTCACTCGTGTGTGTGTGTGTGTGTGTGTGTGTGTGCCCTGTCCTGCACATGCATGTTTCGCTGCTTTATCTGTTTCATTCCTGTCTCTGAAAAGTACCGATTAACCAGTGGTGGCTGGTGGCAAAAAAAAAAAAAAAATGAGGAGGTAAGAAGAAAATACATTTTACAGAATTACCGGAGTAATTCTCACATACAGGAGAATTACTCCTACAGAAATACAGGAGTTTTTACAAAGAAGAGAAAAAATGTATTTTTAAAAGACAATAAAATTCTGTTTATGAGTTACTCATTTCATAATTTAATCTCAAATATTGAGGTACGTCCTCTACCTCTCTGGACCATCCACCTCTGCTATAAGGGAATTAGGCTGGTTCTGAAGTGTCTCTTTCTCTGTGCTGCTAACACGTTTCCTGTTCCTCCAGTCTCCCTTAGAACTATATCCCAGTAACGATAACCCACCGTAGCCTTTGATAACTTCCTGCTTTATATATCAGACAGTGACCCTACCCGCATTTTTTGCAACCACCGCTAAATGTGATACCGCTTCACTTAAAGTGCTTGGATTTTTACCCTAAGGGCGTTTTTTTTTTTGATTTTCGATTCCTTCTCAAGGTTGGTATGAACTCGTGTGGAGTGGCTGCACTCTATCTCAGCACATTTCTGACGCGATACAAAGCAGAAAGTTTTCAAAGGCGGCATGAATGACTGTTGCGAGCTGGTGGGTCTTCAGTGTGTTTGTGGACGACGGAGACAAGTGAAAAATATTAATAAACCCAAAATATTATACCTTTAATCCTGTCACTCTTTTAACAATTTGAAAGCATGCAGAACTTGTTTCTGAATATTTTTTTTTTCTCTGTGTGGTTTTTGGTGTTACACATCTTTGAATAACTTTCTTATCGCACAGTTGTCTTTACATCCGATGAATGTGTTCCTCTTTTTTTTTTCTTGTCTGAGGACTGTGACTTCATAAGGACCCATAAAGTAAAGCCTCTCTGTAATACGGTGCCTTTTTTCTGGCTTGTCTGCTCTTGAATGCCCTGTTTCCTCCATTTTCTCCATTCTTGATCCTAGGTCTCCTTACAAAGAAACAGAATGATGATTTAAGTGATAATGACGATGCAGAGGATGAAGGTATTTTTTTGATGCCACACTGATATGCATGACAAGGAAACTCTCCAGTTCTTTTTCTTCCTTCCCCTCCTTTGCTTCTCTTCATTTTCTTGTCCTTTTTTAAAATCGAAGAATTTTTCCCTCCTGTTTTTCGATGGATGTGTTTGATCTTTTCTTGCTTGGTGTCCCGTGTCCCTCGTTCTTGAATACCTCATTGTATAAAACCTTTCGTAGGTTTTTTTGCTTGAATCCTTTCTTTTTTTAATTTTACCGCTAATATTTACATGTTTCATCCCACCTCCACAAAACTGTCAAAACTGACTAATACTCTTGTATCACCCCCTTTTTTGCATGTTTTTTCCCTCCAACCCATTGAATTTTTTAATGTTAAACGGATAATACTGAGAAAGGTGTTGTATACATCACTGATACTAACATCTCAGGTCACGTTGGTTGGGTCAGTTCGACACTGAGTGTTTTCTAAGCAACATTTGGTTATGTTCCTTGGATCTGTGCAGGAGGTCACATCCTGTGTTATGTCTTACAGCCATGTTCTCCCAACAGAGGCCACAGACACTCTTCAAAACTGGGGACAGTTTTAGTTGTTGAGAGCACTTAGGAAGATTTTAATGTCCGAGTGCCGGAGTCTGTTCTTGCCAAACTCATGGATAATGGGATGGTCGAAACTCTGGTCCTCGATGATTTTTCCGTGCTTTTCCAGCGCCGAGAACACCATCCCAGTGCTTCTGTTTCCAAGTTATCCTCATGTGTTATTTTTAAAAATATTTTTCCCTTGCATGGGATTATGGGTAGGGTGACTTTAAAGACTAAGGGGGAGAGAAACCTGCCCCATCAAGCATTTTACGTTTCACATTCATAGCCTAAAGGTGATCCCTGTAATGCCTTCCATCCGCTGTAAACAGAATTTCGATAAGGAAGCTGTAACTTTTCACCGTGGGTCAAGATGACAAAGGAGATATCATCATCTCTCACCGTCTGTATGCGACCAGACGTCCTGCATTCGTTTTTATTTTTTTTTCCCTGTAGCAGACTTTATTTGAGTCGTGCACGTGTTTTCTCTACGCTTCACTGCGGCCTTCTGCCGGTCAAAGGCAATGGGATCTTAGCACTTAAGCCAGTGCCTGCTGTAAACGCTGAGCTCTCGGCGCTGAAGAGCACCTGTCACTCAGCAGGAAGAGTCTCCTTTCAATGGCGGAGGGAAGTCGTGACACCCACGGCTGGTGGCATTGGGCATTACGTCATGCGCTTCTCGCCGGCCGTGTCGGGTGGCCGATCGATTTTTTCGCTCCATCTGTTGCACGTCAGAAGACGTCGATGATAGCTCTTTAACCAGTTGAGCTAATTTTCTTGCGTTCACTTGAAAGTATCGGCATAATTTTAAAATGCGTGGAAATTGATTCGTGGAAATTCAGAGTAATTTAAATGAGACCACAATGGCGTGTCTAGATGCTTGCCGGTTGCTCGTTCTCTGCACGCGGGAAGCGGCCATAATTATTTATTGTTTATGCGATCGATGCAGCACATTGCATTGTGCTTGACATCACTCCGAATACACTTTCTGTACTTGGATGCATCCAGCTGGCCTGGTTATTAAATGAATTTATCAAAGCGAACAGAAGATGTAATAAAACAATCTCAGCATCCCCCCCCCCACAAAGGACTGCCTCATGACAGTCACCAGTCTTTCTTAATGAGGCAAAAATATGCAGCTTCCCCTGCTGAGCCGTTGAAGATGAAAATCAGCCCCAGTGTTGCCTTGCAGATCCATGTTTGGTGTGAAGCTCCTGAGATGTGGAACGGGGAAACGGAGAAGAATGAGGCCTCACTTCGGGATTACAGCTGTTTCATCATGGAGCAGAAGTATTTTCCGGATGTTTGATTCCTCCTTCATTTATTTATTTATTTATTTTTGGGGGAGGGGTCTGTGTTTAATCTGCTTTGAGACCCGCAGCTGTCCAGTAGAGGTTGTGAATATTTTCCTCCTCCCAGCTGGAATGGAACTACCTGATGCACGTACCACCATTTTTGCCCAGAAATTTTCCTGACGCCAACCTCGCCCCAGATTAAAGGGATTGCCAGTTATGGGGAACATGGTACAATGTTGCTTAGGAAACATCTGTCCGAACTGCCTGTGACACCAATGCGTGAGTCAGTCTGCAAGTCTTACATCGCCTGGGGTTGATGTCCTTTTAACATCGTGTTTTCCTCTTCCAGACATCCGGGAAAGCGGTAGCCCAAAACCAGTGATGGTTTTTATCCATGGTGGGTCGTACATGGAAGGAACTGGGAATATGTTTGATGGAAGCATCTTGGCAAGTTATGGAAATGTCATTGTCATCACTGTTAACTACCGGCTTGGAGTCCTAGGTAAGGCCGCTACTGTTTTCTTATCCATCATTTATTTTATTTTTTTACCTGCTATATATAAATCTGCCTAATTCCTAATGTTCTGCAAGATGGTCAGTGTTCACTGCAGATCCAGATACAACTTTTCTTTCAAAGATGTCCTTGATCTCTTGGAAGAATGTTTTTTTAATACCCGTTGGGTGATTTGTCCATGAAAATTGCTCAGTGGAAAAATGTCCCTGCTGTTAGATTAAAGCTTTGTGTCACACCTACATAAACACATTGTCAGGGGCGTATGCGAGGGGGGGGGGGCACAAGGGAACTGGTTCTAGCTGAAAACTGATTGGTCTTTGGAGTGTCATTTAATGATCTGAAATATATCATTGGTTAATGATGAAGTGTTTTTTTGTAACACGGCCCTTGCAGACAGGTAAGTGTGTAATCCTTGCACACGCCCTGGCAGCGTATGTCATTCAGCGCCATGACAAAACACAGCACTCTCTCTACAAGCCAAAGAGTAAGCACTCACCGGGGCAGCCCCCTGACCCCCTCAGGCGCCTCCTCGTGGAGGCTAAATGTAATTGCGCTACAACTACGGGATTGCTCTCCTGTCATAAGGGTCCCTTACTTATACCAGTGTTTTCTAACCCAGGACAATCCACGTTTCTGCTTCCTCTCAGCTCTCAGCACACCTGGACCAGGTATTCAGTGTTCCTGATTGGCTGGGAGCTGGGAGGGAGCAAAAACGTGGACTGTCTCCAGGACCGGAGTTTGAGACCCCTGCACAACTTATACCACAGGCAAAGAAAGGAAGTTGCAGCCTTGACTGTAATTGTCCTTATTAGCATATTAATAGAAGAACTTTGATGGGGAATGTGATTTCAATAGTATTCACAATACTATAGTTATTGGTGAGTTTTCATGTCTTTAATACCATGTTGTTGTTAAGCTCTCTCTGCATTCAGGAAGAATCCCAGTGCGCTTTAGTAATTGACCAGCTGCTCATTATGCATGCGCGTCCGCGTCGAGAGCATTAAAGTGCATCTCGCTTCTGTTCCGCTCATGTGTCTCTGGCTTTCTGTTCGAGGTCACATGATGGATTGGCGCTCGTGTTTATTGGCCGTATTTCACAGTGCGTGGCTGACAGTTCAGATGGACAGAAGCGGCGTAATGAGGTCTAGCTCAGCCTGAACTGCGCCGTTGTTCAGACAGAGATGCAGCCCCTGCGCCGGCCTGCATTGACTAGGCATCGAGCTGCACCAGACGGCTCTGAGTAAATCATTACATAATTGTTGTTTAGCCTTTTTGGAACATGGGAGTATAACAGAAGTAGAGGGTACAAAACATTGCATCATTTACTATTAAATTCAAGTGGTACGTTAAGGTTTTGATTATCCAGTCAGTGTCCGTCCATCCTTCTTGTAAACCCTGGTCGAGGTTTGGGGTGGGCCAGGAACCTACCCCAGACGGCACAGGGCACCAGGCTTAGGGTACATCCTGGACAAGGTGCCAGCGGCACATCATAAATATGTAAGGAGACCACCGAGAGCGTGGGGCTGTGTTTCCTTCAGTGCTGCATGCAAAGCTGTTCTCTTTTTATCTGGGCAGGCCAGGAGAGGTATGGATTTGTATTAAGTGTCACATTATTCTTTCACTGTATGAAAAACAAACAATTATTTTAAGGAAGTATCTTATTTCAGAAGGTAAATCTTGTCAGTAGGGCAGCCAACCCTTATATTATGATGTAAGACGGGATAAGTCAGGTGACAAGGACATTTATCTACCTCAGATGAGCCTGTTGCTATCAGTCACATATGATCCATGTGATTCATTTTCCTTCACAGATCATGGGCCTAGACTGTTGTGCACTGATGCCAGAAGCAAGAGTTCTGGTTCTGTGCCTCCCCATTATTCGGTTAAATCCATCATTAAATCCCCGTAAGCTCCTCCCACCTCTGAGTCACATGACTCTGTTCACCGTCCTGCCCAGAATGGGCCTTCAGTACGGCCCTTATATGAATGCTAATGGATCGATGTGTCTGGCGGCAGTTTGTCAGCCTTGTTCCGACGTACCTGTGTGTGACAGGTGACGGGCTAGAGGACGCCGGCCCCCAGGCTCCAGGGAGGTACCACAGGTCATCGGGGGAATACGCTGGAATACCCCAGACGGAGAGTGCTGAATTGTTTTATGTTTGCTTGCAGGCGTTATGAATTGGTCTCCATGTTTAATTTTCATGCCTAATATTTTGTGTGCACTCGAATGGATATTATTATTCTTCATGCTGTGTGGCTTTCTGTGCCTTGGAAATGAACACCCTTGATGGCGTGTTTAATGGCTCTTCATTTGCGCGTTCCAGCCGCTCGCCCCTCTATCAAAATCCCTTTGCGGCCAACCCACATTGCATCATGGGAAATGCTGTTCTTATTCACGTGTTCATTATCATTCATTATGGTCCCACGTAGAATGATAATAATAGATCTCATTTATATGGTGTTTTTCAAAGAACTCAAAGCAGAGAGTACAGAGTGGGGACTTTTGGGCAGAGGGTGTTTAGATGCACTCTTGTACAGCTAGATCTTTGGTCTCCGTTGGATCACTGTAGCATTATATTATGGGACGCAAACAAGACTGGAAAATGTATGTAGAGCAGGAAACGCTGACCCCTAGGGGATGGAGCCTGCTAACGCAGGGTCACGCATGAGGGAGTATTTGGATTTATCCTCCCCCCCACCAATCCAGTCCTCCATCCATCTCCACTCTTGGGCCAAGCTCCTATCCCCGCTTCTGCTGGAGTCTGGCAGGCCCACAATCCTATCACCACATCTCAGATCCATTGAATCTGATCTTTACAGGAGAGCTTTCAATTTTTATATATTTTGCCTTCCTGCCTTTAGCAGACCCGATATCTCATCTCTTGTGATTCCTGGACAGGAACGATATGCTTTGCACCCCTCAAAAAAAAAAAAAAGCCATACCTTTGGTGTCTGGGATCTGATTCTTGCCTGCAATGACAGGCCTTGCTGCTGGGGATCAGCGAGGTATCTTGGGCTCGTCCACTGTACCGCCATTGCTACCCACTCCGATCTTCACCAATCAGCACAGCCCGCAGCTCGGCCACGCCTCTAGGGGGTGCCGCATCTGTTATGACCGACGACAATAAAACAGCACAGGCAGAAAATGTCAGCGAGGAACATGCGTCCCTAAGTGCAGGGTCGTCGGGGACCCCCTGGTTGAGAAATCTGGCCCCCCAGGAGCATTGGGATAATGCTAGAGTACCTCACGGTCGGAGACTTGGGACAAGTCATTTGAGACCTTTAATTGAGGGACGTTAAATCGAGAAAACGGAAATAAAGAGTATGAAAAGGGGGGGCTGTGGCTTTTCCCGGGACAGACAGGCGGGGGAGTGCCCCCCCCCTCGCGTCTAAATGGTAGAAAGAGACACTCGCGGCGTCGGGCAACAAATGAATTATCGAAGCCTACAGCTGCCGCCGTCGCTGTGGTCCCTGGGAAAACAGCAAGCTCTGTTTGGCAGGGGAGGGGGCTCTCCGGGAGGTTCTAGTTAAACGGGGGGGCAGCTCCGTGTGAGGGGTTGATGTTGACGATGATGTAGTGTCCTCGCGGCTCTGAAGGTGCCCCTCCCCCACCCCGCAAACGAGTCGCTTCATTAGGAATTCTGCTGAAGATGGTCTAGCGGCCCCGGCACGCCAGCGCAGTTAAATCCTATCGACTAGTGGCCTGGGGAGGGGGCGATGTCCCCTTTATTTATTACCCCCCTTTTCCATAGTGGATCGGAGGTCAAATGTATTAATTCACAAAAAATATACACAAAACGCCAGGGCTCAGCTGCCTGCCATTTTCCTGATACATGTGCCATCAGTCACATGGTGCTAAATAAAGTCACATGGTACTAAATAAAGTCACATGGTACTAAATTATGTCATGTGACTGAGGTCCTTTCCCCTTGGTTATGTTCCTTACTGCTAAAACATTTGTCTGCCTCGTTTTCACTAAGCAAGTGGTTTCCCTGTGACCCCTGACCGTAACCAGTTAAAGGAGTGGAGAAACCAGTGACCAAGCTCATTTTCTGTCTAGCCCTTAACTGGAGAGCCTGGAGATTTTCTGTGCCTGTGCTTCATGCGCTCCCTGGCTTAAGTAAGGACAATAAGGTCTGGCTGAGCTGCGATTTTAAACGGCCCCTTTATGTGCCGGGCCTAATCAGCAATGGCAACTTTTAATTTTCCATATTAATTGGTATGATTATTAATAATGAGTGTCTGCGAAAACAAACCCAGAGACAGTCGATGCCGTGCATACATATCAACATCTGGATGGGCTGCCTTTGCTTCTCTGCGGCCCCCCCCCCCCCTCTCTCTCTCTTATTGTGGAGTGCAGTCCAGTTATGACCCACTGTGCGGAATGTGGTATGCACTATGTATGTATACACACGCTACATGACTGTTATCTGACTGCGTTCCCCCGTAATTTCTGCAAACATGCCCCCACCCTCGCGAAAGAGGTCTGTACGCCCACACAGGGAAGTGCTAACTCCATAACAAATCACAGCCCTGCCACCACGACACTTTGCTGACCTTAGCGAGACACTCGCCCGTTAAAGCGGCCTCTCCCTATGGTGAAAA
>JAODUD010000043.1:10608842-10620880 GCA_026784285.1 Stomatorhinus walkeri | reverse complement strand
GGGGGGGGGGGGGGGGGGGGATCAGGCCTGAGGCACTGGGGGGTATGAAACAATGGTTTTGGCCACTGTGCATGGAGAGCAGAGATTAATTTGTAAGTGCTGCCAATGCAGGTATATAACTGGCCCCCACAGGCCTGGGGGGGGCGCTGAAAGCAGAGAGGCCACTTCTATTATGGCTGGGGAGTTGCAGGTTTGATTACTGGCTGTAAGATTCCAGACCAGAGCCATACCCAGCTGTCAGAGGCCAGAGAGCAGCCCTGACGCCATGGGTGGGGGTGGGCGGGGGGGTGGACCTCATGCCATGAACATAGACTTCGGGGCATGTTGGTTTCCTGCTTGATGTGTTTGGGAGGAGGGTGTTAGCTCTGACGCGTCAGTGTGTGGGGGCACCTCCTGCTGGGGGGGGCGGTCTCCTCATGGCTGCCGCTCACAGCAGAGAGGTTGTGCTCTGCAGGCGCCCAAAGTGGGGAGGGGGGTGCATGCCGGATTTCTCAGTGGCTCTATGGTGGGATAGAGGCGCGGATCTCCAAGTGTCTCCAAGTGTCGCCATCCGGAAAGCGGGTGCCTCACTCCGTTTGGTGTTCCGGTTTAGCCACGGTCAGTTGTTACAAGTTCCGGTGCACGGCTTCGTATTTCACACGAGATGCTCGCCGTGCGGATAAAAAAGGCAGCTTCCCACGTGTGCCACAGTTACCCATCGCCTCCGCTGGTTTCCACGGAAGCGAGGAGCAACGCTGACCCCTCCCACCCCCTCCCACCCCCTCCCACCTGACCGGTGATGCCCGCCGCATGTGCCGGGACCTGGAGGCGTGCTTTCTGCGAGGCATTGGGGGAAAAATCAGCGACGTTTACCTTAGGAATTACGTTAGCCGGGATTATTTTTACACGGTCAGGTTTGCCAACGTGCTCCTGTAAAGCCAAACGCTTTTCTCCTTAAACGATGGCCTGTTCACTAATTCAAACCCGCGTCTATCGGTTAATAACATTACCTGCCAGCGACAGCACGGCCCTGCCGCTAATATCAGTGTACGCCGTAAGGGAGGCGGTAGCAGCGACATCTTGTGACCTCAGTGAGGTTTATTATTTTAGCTTTGTTTTTGATCCAAGGTCACTTTGGCCTAACGGTCCAGTATTTTGGGTTCCCTGGCTTCAGCCATGATTGACACGCACTCCATTAGCTGCGTGACGTGGATTATTTCTGTGATTTAGTGTGCGGTTTCATGTCTGAGTCAGGCGTTCGGGGGGGTCAGGTGACCAGGATGATTTGGGGGAGGGAAGAGACTCTCGCTATGAAAGTGACCGATCGACTGGGTTTCAGTGTTGACGGACCTCCAGTCTGCTTGTCCCTTCAAACAGCCCGAGATGGGGGGGGTTTCATCTGTGTTGCGGGCAGAACCAGAGTCAAACAAAAGCAAGTAAAAAATTATATTTAGGGTTTTACCAGAGTTTCCAGCATTAAATAACAATAGCTTTGCCCTAGATTCATTTCTGTATCAGGCAAACAGTACCTCCCCTTGCTGTTTCATTACCTAGAACGGGTCTGTTCTAGGGGCCTGATGCTCTGAGTGAATCGCTGTCCCGCTTCACGCCTGTGAAATGACAAAGTGACTTGACATGACTTGAACTTGCAGCGCCCTGGAGGAACCCTGGAGGCAGAAGATTAAAACAAGCCACAGTTTATTTGCCTCTTACAGATCTATGCCCCCAACAAAGCACTTTAAAATTGAGTTGTTATATACATGTTTTTTTATAATGATTCTTCCCATATGAAAGAACGTTTATTTTGGAAACTGACTGCAGACAAATTTGAGACTAATCTAATTGTCATTTGCATACAATTTAAAAATTCACTGCAAGTCACTTCTTTACTCTTTGAGAAACTTGCCTGATCTTTGCAAAAGTAAATCGATCTGTGTGTATCTGTCATTTCATTTCATAATGCCAGCATTTGCAGGATTTTTAATTTGTCAGGCATCTATTCTGGTGCATATACACACCGGTTCTCCATTCAAAATGATCTGCCAGAGGATAGCTATGATTATCTGCATTTGATCCTCTTGGCCTGGGGAGATGTACTGCCATAAAGTCAGGAATCAGGCAGATCTGCTTCTTAGAAATACGGACGAGTGCAGTGTGATACCGTGGGGGGGGCAGTAGTACCGGGGGGGCATGGTCTGTCCCCGGCAAGGGGAACGATGGGTGATCTGGGCCGTAATTGGGTGAAAAGGCCTGCTACTCAGACGGGTGGGGGCTGATATGATGCCCCCCCCCAGGAGCCCTTAAGGAAGTGGGGAGCCCCTCGTTGTCCAGCTGTTGAGGGGTCTTTAGCGATTAGGGCGAGAAGGCTGTGGGGCTCGTTCATTTGAAAAAAATCCTGACCAAGCTGCCCCTTCATCTGAAAAATTCCCGTGTCTTTCTGTTTATTTATTCGTTTTTACTCCTCTCTCAGTGAAAAAGACCTACTCAATTACCTCGGATCAGCGGTAAGAGTTACACGATGTGTGGGTGGGCTGATTCCTCTCCATCTAGCCATCTATCTACATCCCAACACCCCCCCCCCCATGATCCTTCAATCTACCAGTCTCTGAAATGCCTCCAGGAATCTGAGAGCATCCTAAGTAAACCAGTACTCTGCACGAGTGCCTTTACCTCTCTAGTCTCCATTGAGAACCATTATTCTTTCAATTATCCGCGAACCTTGATGTAATAAATCTGAGCAGCGTTGCCGGTGCCAGGTTCCCGCGCGCACACACACTCGCCCGCCTGCCCGGCCGCCCGCCCGCCCGCCCGCCATCACCATACGCAGATGGCTCTGGCCTAATCTTGGAGCTGGCCGCTGACGTACAGTTTTTCACAGTCTCTTAGCCGCTCCATCACTTAGAGATGAGCCAAGTATCCTTCTGATGCCTCTGTATGTCTCCGTGCCAAAGCACACTTTCAGATGAGTTCTGCTCCGTCTATTTTTACAGGAGCTTTTTATGAGCGAACCGTCTGCAGACAAGCGGCAGGAAATATGCAAAAAAGAAAGAGAAACGGAAAAAGAACGTTGGCTTTGTCCGACAGCTGTAATTGACGTGGAAGGAACGTCAAACATGCGTGGAACGGAATGACTGGAAGCACGTCTGTAAAGGATCTTTCGCCCTGCCATGCAGAAACATACAATATAGGTGTTTTTCAGTTTATGTGAAGTGCAAGGAGCGTGCCGTTGTGTATGAGAGCATGTGTCCTGTGAAGGACTGTCATCCCATCCAGGGTGTCCCCTGCTTTGTGACATGTGCTTCCCGGGACAGCTTCCAGACCTAGTCTGACTCTGGATCAGCAGTGTCGGAAGATGGATGGATAGATGGATCTCGTCTGGTGTGTTTATGGAAATGTGCTCCCATAGAGTCCCGTTTGAATGTCAGATCTAAAACCATTTATGTTATGGCCATTAGACTGAGACTTACCTCGTGTTCTGAGCTGGTAAAATGGAGTCTTGTCATTTTAGCCTTAAGGAAGGTACTGCGTTTTAGAAATATCTAACTGAAGTATAACGTTCTAAGTTATGTGAGTATCTCACTAAGTCCTGGAGAATTCAATAGTCATTCCCCTTTATGGCTGCATGCTGCCGACTGTCAGAATAATTTCTCAGGAATCAGTGGCTGTCAGCCCTTTAGGTGACATATGCAGCTGCCTAGGGCGCCATCATCTGAGTGGGTGTTGAATTAGCACTTTTGTTTGTGATGGGGTGTTGGTGGTGAAGCTTGCCTGGGCTGCCTCATGGGCCTTGGCCAGTCCTGACTGGAATTACGATTAGCTCATGGGAGTTTGATTTGCACAGAAATGTTCTGAGGGTGGTAAGAAAAATTATTGGTTCAGAAAGATAACGAATCAGATTATAGAGGAGGCGGGGCCAAGCAGATTTTTTACTCCCGCCTCCTCTAGTTGCTTGGACCCATATCCTGTGCAATCTGATTGGTTATTTCTCTGATTCGCCGTTTTTCATTCTGCCCTCAAAATATTTTTTGGTAAGTAAAACTCCCGCTCACAGTTATCGTTTTCGTTCCACATTCGAAAAGCCAGTTTAATGAAAACACCTTGGTGGTATGGTAGGAAAAAAGACACCGTTGAGTTCAAAAAGACTTTAGGAGAGGCAGGGTGACAAACAGGTGACATTGTCTTGCTTAACATTGCCCATCACCTGGGATTTGGTCCAGTTTTCTCTCTCTCTCCTTACAAGCCACAGCCAGACACTTATGCCTTTTCTTGTGTGAATTCTGTTGTATTGTCGCCAAAACAGCCTTCCTCTGGTTTAATTCTTCCCCACTCTTCCTGTAAACCCGTCTCCAATCCTGTACGCGATTACTCTCTTTCCTCCCTTCCTTGCATAATGTGCTCGCTGTCCAACCTGGAGCAACCAGCATGATGAATTTTTGAACCGAATGGTAACGACGTAGCCTTTTGCCCTTCTGAGTGTAACAGTGGAGAAACTAAGTGGCTTGAAGAATAAACAGTCATTCCCAGTCCCATCTGCTTAATGTGTTAACGACGGCACCATCGCTATTCTTGCACATCGCGAGTGGTGAGCTGACGGCCACGTGTAGTCCGTTTAATTCCCCAGCTGTTTTTAAACTCCGGGTTAATGTGTACATTTTCACATTAGCATTGTTTGCTAATGTGGCGTGAAGCAATTTCCCCCGTCTGGCCGAGATGGCCGGCCTCTCTCGCCTTCCTCTCACGCTCATGTCTGTCCACTCACCGCCGTTTCTTTTAAAAATAGTCACTTTACTAGCCGGCTTCCTCTGAAACCTGGATTTTCTTTGAAGTGTGCTGTGGGATTATTTTCCCGTCGCATGGGAGACGGCCGACCTTAAGGGCTGATGGCACAGTCCCTTTGCGATGACTGTAAATCCGTAAAGTGTGATGGGACCTTCGTACGACAGTCATTTGTTTGGTTTCTGTGTAATTTCTGGGCAACATTTATCACCACAGTCGTGGGCCATGCGTTTCGATGCTGGTTCCGCAGCAGCTGTCCCTATCACAGTGCTGTCCTCTCACTGCAGTATCTTAAACTGCGTCTCGCCCATGAACTAACCACGCTCCCGGCTGAAAATCGCTCCTTCTCTCCCTCACTCCACTCAGGTATAATACGTTGGGGTGCTTCTGCCTTTATGAGTGATGGATTCTGTATTTCTCAATCTCTGGGTTTAGAGTTCCAGATAAAGTCACAACTTACTGGATAAGTCTAAACATAATAAGCTTTATTTGGTGTAGATACCGAGTACGACAGTTGAATTATCGAATTCCTTTGAAATTTTCCTGTGTAGCTATTGTTTTCATAGAAGAAGAAGCTTTTCAAGCAAAAAATATACAAAACCACACTTTTCAATCTTGTGTCCTATTCTGAATGGAATTTGGGGAGTATTTGAGAAATCTTAGTGTTCTATAATGATTTTGTAGCATTCTAAATGGTTTGATTTGTAAAGGCTAAGGCAGAGTTATAGAGTAAATCTTGACATACCTGTCTAGTTGGGATTGTGCTAGGCGGCAGCTGGGGTGAGCAGGGAATTCTCTTGCATCATTTCAAGTCATATGAGCAAATCATGACTAGTGGACCTCACTCGTCACAGTATGACCATTATGTCACATGACCAGTATCACAAATGTACTTCTTATGGGCAAACCCTGAAGGTGATATCCAAAGGGGTTGGGAAGGGAGTTTATATCTTCTTATGGGCAGACCCTGAAGGTGATATCCAAAGGGGTTGGGAAGGGAGTTTATATCTTCTTATGGGCAAACCCTGAAGGTGATATCCAAAAGGGTTGGGAAGGGAGTTTATATCTTCTTATGGGCAAACCCTGAAGGTGATATCCAAAGGGGTTGGGAAGGGAGTTTATATCTTCTTATGAGTAAACCCTGAAGGTGATATCCAAAGAGGCTGGGGAGGGAGTTTATATCTTTTTATGAGCAACCCCTGAAGGTGATATCCAAAGGGGTTGGGAAGGGAGTTTATATCTTTTTATGAGCAACCCCTGAAGGTGATATCCAAAGGGGTTGGGAAGGGAGTTTATATCTTTTTATGAGCAAACCCTGAAGGTGATATCCAAAGGGGTTGGGAAGGGAGTTTATATCTTTTTATGAGCAACCCCTGAAGGTGATATCCAAAGGGGTTGGGAAGGGAGTTTATATCTTTTTATGAGCAAACCCTGAAGGTGATATCCAAAGAGGCTGGGGAGGGAGTTGCATGGATTAACTACTTGGAATCATTCACAGATTTATAATGAGTCTTGAAATTTGCTTATACATTACATTAGCGTCTGTGACTGTTGGCCCTTAACATTTACCTCCCTCTCTCCACAAATGAATATCTTGGAGTACCAAATGTAGCTCCAAAAAGTGGACGTTCTGTCCCGTTTCATATGAACGACAGCCACTTTAGAGGTAACGAGCACGTCTCCCCGATTGCACTCCAGACAGTTCCGCTAAATCTAGAGATCAGAGCTGTTTGCAGATGTTTGACTACAGTGTCTCGTATACAGTAAGTGATGCAAACAGACATAGACACTTCTGGTATACTGAATTCATTTTCATTTGGATATTGATGTGCAATCGCTTTAGTGACGGGTTCTCAAAGCCTAAGTGTTTAAAATCACGATTAATGTAACCATTGTGTTGTATTCATTCCCTTTTTTGGTTATCAGACGCTGAAGGTAAAGGATTTAGCTGAACCTTTCTGGCGTGCCATCCAGGGTGTTCCCCTGCTTTTTTGCCTGAGCATCATACCCTGTGAGCTAGTCACATGATTTGCTTGGGGCTGTGAAGGAACGGTAGCTTTGGCTGAGAGGAGTACACAGTGAGGCTCCGGTTTGTGGGGACTCGGTGCTCCGCTACGCTCCGCCGAACTGGCGGCCCATTCCACGACGCCTCAACAACAGAAATCCGAGATTACATTTCCCCCATCGGCTGCTCGAATTGTCCTGCTGACATTCTGCGTGGGATTGCACCGGGCGTACAGTCAAGCAGGATGTCCCGCCAATGGGATTAGGGGAATAACTCAACCTGCTCGTTTTCCAGAACCTTCTCTTCCTGACATAATCTAAGGATGAGGGCTATAGGCATGTGGCGAGGTAATTAGTTGGACGGGCTGCAGTGTTGTTTGTCATTCTCTGGCCACCCAAGGACTTTGCGGAGGAATCTCGACATTTTACAAAATAGTCCTGGGTGAACCTTCTGCTCTGGGGGATCGACGCCTCCCAAGTCTGAAGCACCAGAGATGGCTTCTTCCATCTGATTGGACTCACACGATTTGGTAATGTGACATCACCCTGATGTCACATGACACCCTAAGGGGGACGCTCACCTTACAGCTTCTACCCTAGCCGTAATATAATTACCCTGGGAAAAAAAGTGATTCTGCCCATTCTGAGCACTTCTGAAGGGTTTGAACGAGTGACAAGTAGGTGAAGAAGGTGCATCCTTTAAGTGATTTAAGAGGCCTGGTTTCCGTGTGACCATAGTAAGCAGCTCTGCTGACCCGTCTGTTGGAATCGCATAATGTGCAGGGATGTGACCTCCACAGGTTTCTCTCTGGTTCCCAGTGAGCACCTTTGACTAATTTACATTCTGTTTTACTTCTTATCAAGTTCATCTATACACCCCAGGAAGCTGAGGACACTGGTTTTTATTTGAGTATTAGGGTTGCGTCTTGATGGCTATTTAGTATCTTCATGGCTTGGATGCATTTTTTATTGTCCTACCAAGCAGTAATCAGCACGCTGGTGTTTTGAGATCTTATCACCGGCTGGTGGTTAAATCAAGTCCACGATTATGGTAATTTAGCGCCAAAGTCAAGTGCAGGCGATGTCATTTCTACAGAAAAACGGTGAATCGGACGTGAGAACTGCTTCTGCAATGGGCAATCTATATGCAATTTAATACACGAGTTTAGTGGGTGGGGGTTAGAGCATTATGAAAGCACGATTCACTCTGCAGATCTTCAATCAAAGGAATGCCTGCAGACGGGAACATTCCGGATACTAAGCTGGAAATTCTGGAAGTTTTATAAGCAAATGCGTTGGATTGAGACGTCTGCACTCATTACCCTCTGTGAGCTACAGAAGGCCACAGCTGACTCTTTAAATGACAGCTATGAGCCGGCTGTGACACTGTGGGGGTGGGACACAAGTGTTGGAATGGCGGGGGGGACAGTAGGACGGAGGAATGGAGTCCTTGGGGGTAAGTTTCTTTTTCCCCTTGTCCTACAACTATTCCTAAAGGGGAGAGAATGCAGCAGGTTTCTATCATACCTTCCTGTCTGTCCAGATCAATTCTGAACAGGTGCGGCATCTCAGGGGGGAGTGACTGGGGAAGTTGTCTTGGGGGGGGGAGCGAGGCCCAGTTGAAGTAATTTTGTTACGAGCTTGGGAATTATGCACAGCAGGCTTGATACTGAACAAGACTATGTGAAATATCTGATGATGATGATGATGATGTCTGGAATTATAAGTCATACCTGCATGCAGCACTGGCTGTGTAAACAGGTATATATTTGGTTAAATTACAGTCCGACAGTTAATTAAGATGGGTTTTAGCATTTCTTATTCTTGTAATTGTTCCTGTTGTGGTTTTTTGTTTACTGTCGCTTGCTGGAAACTCTCACCCCCTTGATTCCTCTTGCCCTGCAGCCACTTTAGACCACATGTCTTCCGCTTGGCATCTCCAGCAGCATCCCCCCCACCCCCTCACATGGAAGTAAGCCGTGACTCACAGACCCATCCTGCAAGCGCCTCGACAATTGCATCTGTGGAGGCTCACCAAAAAAAAAATAATAATAACAATAGAAAAGATCAAAGGAATGGCTCTCGGCGGCTGAATTTATTCTCATACTTCCTAAATGCCTCAGCGCCGAAATGCCACCGTGCTTTTCGGGACGTTAGTCATCGGGTGCGTGGCGGCCAAGCGGACTCCTTACTAGCGTCACACTTCAAGGTGGTCCACGCCTGAGCAGCGCCTGTCAGCATTTAAAACGGTGGCATAATCGAAACACTGTCACACACACACATTGTATACCAGTAACGTAAAAAGTAACGGTCACCCTGATTAGTGGCAACGCTGGCGCGAGAAGCCTGCCTGCCATCTATCTAACGTGCATTAGTGCCACTTCATTGTTTATCACGTTAGTCCAGTCTAGAAAATTCTGCCTGAGTGGTTTCCGGTTATCGGTACCGATATTATCCGGATAGCATGAGCTGTGTCTGCTGTCCTCGTGTCTCATAGAGCGGTACGGCTAATATGGCTCGTAGTTAACAGGATACATTTTGTTTAATCACGTGACATACCGCTGGCAGTTTAAACCTAAAGTGCTTTTTTAAATATCACCAGAGCAGCAACAAGGAAAAATAACCGTTCCGCTAACTTTGAATATTGAATATCAACTATGGTTGACAAATTGGACCAGCGCCTATGTCTTTTATTTTACTGAACATCAGCTGATACTGATATATTAACTGATATATCGTGCATCTCTAATGGGTTCCAGTCTTTCGCTCCATTAACTCTCTTCTTCTGGCCATAAAATTGGGGAGATCCTCCTCGAACAATGACAGCAGAGCAGGTGCAGGTTGACGTCCTGGACGTTCAGGTGATAACAACTCGGACTGCGGGCTGAAAATCCCTTTTTTGCAGTAACAGGTAAGGCGGCTATTGAGAGGGTGCCGGCTTTATTCTGGCATCAGGTCAAGGATGTCATTTCATCCTTTGACAGTGCATGATGCGCAAATCCCGGCTCAGGACTGCTGTACCCGATTCCCCCGGAGGTGTTGGGGAGGGACTGGTTTTAAGTGCCACCCAATTCCACCGTGACCCCGTGGATAGCGTGACCTCGTGTCCGTGAGATAAACTGGAGCGTGTCATAACCTTCTGCCTCCCAAGCATGGGCTTGTCCTCTTTATGGATTCCAGGGTAAATCTCACATATGAATTCCATTATTTATAAAAACGTAATCATACAGTAAGTATCTGTATTATGTGATTTTTTTTTTTTTATTTGGTGGGGGGAGTCTTAAAGCAGGATCTTCTGCAATGGGTAACCAAGAAGGATCTGATATTAAAAAGGACCTTGTGTTATCCACGTCTCCATCTTCCAGAACCACTTATTTAGTGAAGGATTACGGTGAGTCTGTGGCCTGTGCCAGGAAAGATAGAGCACTAGGCAGGGGACACACACACACACACACACACACACACAGAGTCAGACAGAAACAGCAGTTTACGTAACTGCACACTCATGCAGGAAAGCCCACGCTGAACTGGGGACAGAACCCAAACTCCAGAAACAGGCGTGGGGGGGGGGATCACACCCACAGCCATTAACTGCCGAGTGTCTGAGCCACCATGACTCCCTGGCTTATTTTGTCCTTGTGATTTTCCTGAATTTCTGATCGAGCTTCTGCAGACCAGCTTCGCTCCTTCAAACGAGTCCCCGCAAAGCCGTGTTGCTTCAGTAATTCATATCGATGAAGCCTCTTTAAAATGTTCTTAATGGCTTTTAGGGCACCAAAGTGGCCGTAATTATCACTTCCAGGAACAGAAATATTAGTGTAATGCTGTGTGTGAAACCAATGGTCATTAAAGGAGCCATAATCCGTTTGTTTTATTGTTACATTGTAGGCTTTATCTGGGGCAGAAAGCCATAGAATCATTAGTAATAGTTTGAGCAAACAAATTGTTATAAATGTAAGCCTTGGGTTTTTAGTAACATATACTCCTCAGTACTGAATATTTAAACAGTGTAGTATGAAAAATTTCTAGAGCATGTATTTGTGTTCCGCATGTATGTAAGGCAATAATTCTCGGTCCATTCCTTGGGGACAGTCCACATTTTTGCTACCTCCCAGCTCCCAGCACACCTGCAGTAAGTATTCTGTAATCCTGATTGCTTGGTCAGGTGTATTGCGAGCAGGGAGGGAGCAAAAATGTGGACTGTCTAGGGTCCCTGACAACTGAGTTGAGAAACTCTGATCTAAGTCTTCTGCCATGCAGAATAATCAATAGCTATAGCATAGGGTATTTTAGAGGGAGGAAACGCGTCCGCCTTGCTCGCAGTGGCTTTTGCCTGCTGCACCATGTTACATAACAGCCCCAGGCACGAATTGGACTCACATTATCTTCTCATGTGGCACCTTTTCAGTTTTCCGGGATGCGATAATTTCTCGGGAACTTTTAATCAGCCCTCAAAAGAACAAACTGTCAGCAGAGGAGGATGTAAGAGAACAGTGTGAGGGGACGTCCACGGGGGTTTTCCATGGCGAGCCACGCGGCGCCTCACACCCGGAGTGTACCGCTTCCCCTTGTTGGCGTCGTGTCCTTTTGTTACGTCCCTCGTCCCCTCAGCCACTACTGACCAGGATGAAGATGAGCAGAGTCACAGATCCCCCCCCCCACCCCGATTCCTCTGCCAGCTCTTTGCGGCAGCATTCAAAATGGAGGCCGGTCACCTCAGGCGTGGAGACATTTCTGGAAACTGAAGGCCTGCCCACTGCCTGTTTGTATACATACCCTAGATGTCTGTTCACTGTCTGTTTTCCCTTGTTTTCTCCATAACTGTGCAAAAAACCTTCACACATTCGCTGAGAAGAGTTTAACAAGGTCTCCTTTGATCGGCTCAGTGTGTCATAAAACCGTTAAGTGGCAAAATGGATGAAAAAACCTGAACCATGAACCACCAGGTTCAATATCAATAGCCGTAATGTAATGTTTTTGGTTGTACTTCATTCAGAAAGCTGTGAAGTATTGGGTGTTAACCACTCTTTTGGTTGATTTTTTTCCCCCTAATGAAGTTGCTGTCAAAAGCTAATAAGATCTCCGAAGGCTTTAAACCGCGAGTCAGCCACGAATCAGAAGGAGAGGGACTCCCGCCAGATCTTTGTCTGGACGCACGTTTCCCTGCGGCCACTTTGTTTACGTTTATTGGATTTATTTTCAGATCAATCCTCATGGGATGATGAACGGTTTTCAATTTGTCCTCTGTGGAATTTTGCCGGGAGGGGTTGGGGGGCAGG
>JAODUD010000043.1:10527146-10538047 GCA_026784285.1 Stomatorhinus walkeri | reverse complement strand
TTCTCTTCTGCTGGGTGAGAGCTTTGTGCTACAAGGAGCACTTTCCTGCAGCTAACTTCTCCAAAAACATACCCATCTGCAGTGCAGTGCTCCTCATTCTCCTTTCATTAGCCCTTAGTTTCTCTACAGGCCTCCCTGAATGGATGGATGGGCTCCATAAACTTTCATCTTTTCCCATTCTGATTTTCTTTTTTTTTTAATTTAATTTTTTTTTTGAGGTGGGATGGTACCTTAGCTAATGTAACACGATGAACCTTCCTGTTCAGAGTGCACAAGATCGGCTCGTATCCCCCGCGGATGGATTGGATCAACGTGCTGATTATGTAGAGTGCATGGACTTGGTTTGGCAGCTTGTCAAACGCTGTGTCAGTTGTGTAACAAAAGACCTTCTACGGCTTGTCAGTTTAACGCATTATCAAGGTAAACGGCTAGAGAAACAAACACTTATGCAGAACTTATGTGTACGAAGAACATAGGTGTGTGTGTGCGTGTGTAAATAATATTGTGGAATATCCAGGTTCCTCTTATGCTGAATGGACCCACAATGCAGCATGGAACAAGACGATTTTTTTTTACATCCTGAGAAATTTCCGTGACAATGAACCAAGCAGCTTGAATATTTCACTCTCTAAGGCTCCCTATCACTCCTCTATCTTTACCACACGATACCGGTGTAGTGAGGGTGGTTCGACTCCTTAAACATCCACACTTTCTCCTCGCCTCAAATTTAATTTGGGATTTTTATAAATAGAAAGGAAGGATTGGAGCTGATTCATGTGCAATTACCAACAATTCATTTTGGGCAGATTTATAATTCAGTTGTGTTGTAGAGTTTTAATTTTAATTACCTGTTCAGGTCTCCCTTCACCCCATGACGTACTGTGCAGCTGTAACCATTTTCACAAGCCTGGAATATGTTTTTTTCGTTTTTGTGGTTACAAGAGCTTTAAATACCCTTCCATCTCTGCGCTACCAAGGAGCACAAGCAACAGGTGCTGTTCGCAGTCACCATCACGTCCCGGAAGCTCGGACTGGTTGGGGCTGCTGGAAACTTACTGGCGGCCAGAGCTTGGCTGCGTTTTCCTGCCAGTCAGCAGACCGCAGTGATACTGCCAGGCTGGCGGGGGCTCCTCCTGGCAAAAGGTCTGCCGATAGGCAACTATAACAAGGGCAGTAGCACAGATTTTTGGCAAGACACAGAAAGTAGCCAATAATAAGGCTGGAACTGTATCCTGAGTTAATAATAGCAAACAGAAGAATAAGGTAATTTTACTCAAGGGAGCACAAGTAGAGTAGTAACCCAGTTACTACTCGGGTACAAATAATAAACATAGTAACTGCATGAAATTCATGAAATGTTATGATTTATTAATGACGAAAGAACATGTGAATGTTACGTAACTCACACTTAGTTTTTGATTACTTAACACGTTAAGTATGAGTGTACTATTACATTATTTGTGTCCCATCAAGTGAAGTATTACTAAAGAAATACTGGAATTCTTTTCATATTTTTTTCTCTGATGATTATTATTCATAAGTTCCAGGTTCAGTGTGGCAATGTAACAAAGTGGTATGGAAAATGGATGGGTGGATGGATGGATAAATGGATTAATGTATGATGAATGGACTGAATTTGAGATCACCTTCATTTTTATTCTTGGTGATAGTAAAAGTCCGAAGGAATGATTAATGATAATATTTTAAAGGCAGACTTATATGCATTGGTTTGTATGTTTTTATATTCTGAAGTTTTTGTGACTGTAGTCTGGGGTGTAGCAGCGGACGGGAACACAATGCCTCATGAGCTACATCTTTTATCTGCAACCGGAGTCCGCCGTGAGTCAGGCAATGACGCAGCGTCGAGGACACGGAGGTAGGAAGTAGCAATCAGTGATTCATCGCCGACCGGAATGCTGAAATAATGAATTTCGGCCTGTGGGTGGTCTGTACGTGCATCGATCCGCCATCGATTCTTCCGTGGGCCCAGGTGCCGGAATGGACCGTCTAGGGCTTCATAAAGCATGTAATTATCACTAATCTCCTGAATAATCGGTATTTTCCTAACCAGAACCGAATCCCAGATTCTGCAAAGCGCAGAGGAAAGGAGCTGTGATCTCCAGTGGGGTGGTGGGCAAGCAACATTCTCATCAGGAATTGATCTCCACAGTAGGACCTTGGTCCGTGGGCTGTCTGGAAGTCTTCTGCTTGTGGTCCCGCAAGGTTTTGTGATTTCATTTAATTTAATGCAGGGGAAATCCCAGGTGTTGTCTTCAATATACTCATCCGCCTAGACCATGTAGTCATCCATTTTCAATGACCAAACATTTAATTATGACTGTGGAGCCTTATTCTTCAATATATAAGGTGTAAGGCAAGACAATCCCAGGACTGCTCTCTAAAACCAAAATATCCATCCATCCATCTCAGCTTCATATCTTTGTACCATAGGTGGAACCTAAAGAAACCTGAGAAAAGCCAAATGAAACACGGAGAACATTCAAATTTAACATACACAGGTCTCAACTTTGCAGATCAAAATGTGTATAAGGTGATCTCACCTCCCCTTATCAGTAGTGTGTAGTCTAATGGATCAGGGCTCTGTACATGTATCAGGTTGTGAGATTGAATCATATCACTATTGTGACCTAGAACAAGGTCCTCAACCACAACTTCTCCAGCAGCGCCAGACAACCCTGTGCCCTAACCCCGGTCCCCGCTCATGCTGGTACGCACGTGTGTCCGTGCTCCTCACAGAGAGAGACGCGGGATATCACAGCATGACGAGTTATGCGGAAGCCAGTGCGTACAAGCCGGCGATCAGCGCCACGTGGTAACCATGGTTTCCTCACTGCCGGCCCAGAGAAGTGTCAATGAGACACGGCTGGCGACTGATGATTGCTCTATCTGGCGGGGCGGGACTCTTCTCCCATGCAAGGCCCATGTGGGGAAGAAGCCATGGAGCAGCAAAAGAGGGGGCAGCTATGCATGTGTGTGACGTGTGCAGGTGACTATTGCCCCCTACCTGCAGGGTAGGGAATTTCGGAGGATGATCGTGCAGAATGGATCATCACAGTAGACCCCCTTTATTCCCTTGATAAACCTCAGGCGTCATGGAGCAGCCTTCTGCACCTGTGTCTCTTCGCAAGCTCCCACGTCCACCATAAAATGAGGACACTGCTCAATTTCCCCCGGGGATGGATCACGTTTCTCTGTAAGTTTCCTTTCTTGTTTTTCTGACGCCCCAAAGGGACAAAAAGACCGTGTGCTTCCGCTGCACATTTGGCCTACAACTCTAAAAAACAAAAACGCTCCAGACTGTGTTTCCGTTTCCATTCACGTCTGGATTTTGTGCCACAGATGCACTGAAACCTGAGTCATGAACATGATTTAGCTATTGTCGCAAGGGCAACTCGAACACACACGCGTGCTATTGTCTGATTGTACATCGCTATTTTAAATGGCTTTACTTTGTGCCTGCTGACTTTGGCTGGCTCGAGGCCGCCTCGCTCTGAATGCCCAGAAACAGGCTACTTCCCCCAGACCACCATGTGGAGGGTTAATACGACGCCGCGCTGTTGGAGGCATGCGCGGCAGACTATTCTAATGGCGAGTGCGTGCGTGCGTGCGTGCGTGCGGGTGGGGAGGGATTAAAGGCAATAATCCACTTCCCGGAGGCACTGGGCATTTTGGCTCTTGATACAGCCACGTGGGGTCGCCTAACGTCTGCCTCGAGGGCCAGGACGATTAGTCAGGAGTCGCTATTCCCTCGCCAGAAAACCAGTGTTCAGAAGTACCTACTGTGGTTAGATGGCAGGCGAGCATTTGCACCCTGTGAGTACTTTCATTACGCACATATTTATTAGGTTAACAGTAGGTTTTATCGAAAAGATCTCGTAGCATACTGTGGTTTTTATATAGTGGGTCACTTAAGTGACCATAATGGTGTAAAATCACTTTTCCTCCTTTAACCATGTGGTTTAACAATTCAAGGCCGTAATAGTTAATGCACCAATTCAACATGGTTAACATGTCCGTCTTGCTGGATATTGGCCCTTAACTGGATCTGCCTTTTGGCACAACGAACGGCTATTTTTATTTTTTAACTGTTATAGCCTTATTACTTAGGCAAATAAACAGTGGGCATTTTTAGACAAATAGACAGGGGGCATTTTTTGTTTGTTTTTAACAGTTGAACATGGGTTAACATTTCCGTAATGGAGCCAGAATAACTACATTCTTGGGGACATTTTTATGTAGTGTGGTTGAAGTAAATTTTTTTAGTAAAGATCTTAAAATGCTACAGGGTCATGTTACAGTGTAGTGTTTTATTGTCCTTTACTCCCTGCTATTATTCTGCTCGGAGATTGCTACAAGGTCTGGGGCGTAATAGTAGCAAAGGATAAAAAATCATAAACTAAGGTTGAAAGATTTTAACAGCAGAACAGTCTTAAATGCCATTCAAGATACCAAACAGTGTAATTTAAAATTAAAGCCTTCATTAACTTGCCCCATAGGTGATATCATCTTCAAGCACAATTTATATCTGACATCTGTCTATCAGTGTATGAAGAACAAACTAATACAAAAAAAAGGGTGATTCAAGGAAATTTCCAAATATAGCTCTTACATAATACAGCACAGGTCACAATAAATGGACACTTGACTTCTTTCACAATGGCCTCTTAAGTGATCTACAGGATATATTAGGCTTACTGACACTACAGTACACAGAGCGAAGGGTCCAAGGCTTGAACTGCAATGCTGGATTAAAAGAAAAATCGATATGTTATTATTCAAATTGAGACACGGGGGGCATTATTGCCACACCACCCATACAGAGGTGGCTAGTGGCACAATAAAACAGAAAGGGGTTAATGCGTACATGGACAATTTGTGCAAATCATCAGACAGTGCAGAAACACAGGACTACAGACAACACAGTGGCAACAGCAAGTGACGTATACACAGGACATTTTAAACATGAACAAGGCGAACGGACTACGGGCCAGAAATATGAAAGGATACTGAATGTGCGATTAAATAACCCATAAACCATAGAAGTAGCAGCGCAGAAGCAAGAGTGTAACTAAACAAATATTAACGATAAGTGACCAGTGCCGGTGGGGGATGGTTTTTAAAATAGAATAGCAGCACTTTATTCATCTCCATGGAAGAATTTGGGTTGGTTTTTGCATATCCCATAATGCCCACCGTGAAACACACAGGCACACATGTAACAGGATGTTTTAGGGTCAGAGGTCACAGCATCCATCGCCCTTGGAGCATTCAAGGTTTGCTTTAGAAAGCCAGTAGTGATATGAATATGCTGCAGTATACTCTGCTATAGCCCAAGAATACTCTAGGTGTAGGATTTGAACCTACAACCTTCTGGACTTGGCAGACACCTCTAACCCCCCCTGAACCACACATCACCCCTTATTCTTTCATCCAGTGATGTCCAGTCATGTTAGGCTATTGCTTGCGATCACTTGACCCCCACTTGTAAGCAGGTATCAGGACGGAGATGTCTTTGTCCTGTGATGGTCACTATCTATTCAGTCTTCAATCACAGGAAATCCAACTGCTAGCAAGTGCGACGGCATGACCCCAGCACCTGCAGGAACCTAACTAAAGCCTTCAAAAATGCTGGCATCCTAGACTATGCTATAATGAATGAATAAATGAATGAATGAATGACATCCAATCCAGGGTATACTGCAGTCTAAGCCCTTTGTTGCCAGGAATAAGTTCTCAGCCCCCTTGTGACCCTGACCCAGATAAGCAGTTAGAAAATAAATGAATAAATGGATAGTTTGATGGATGAATGAATGGCATCAGCCCCAGGAGTTTATTTTTCAAGGCTTCGATCACCAGGGCAAGGCTAATTCAGAACATTCCTTAGCATTGCTCATATTGCATCGTATGCTGCATTTTAAACTGAAATATATTGAAGGAGATGAGCATGAATCAAACCAGGTTTATATTCTTCTCCCCGGGGGGAATTTTTTTGGTCGTGCTCCATACTCAGTAGTTTTCAACAAAGTTCGAAGGTGACGTGGCAGCGCCGGTCGCAGTGGAGGGCTCCAGTGACCTTGCCGGCGGGCGGGAAAACAGAAGTCAGTGTGGCCCGCCTCTGGATCGCGGCTCTGCTTGTTCTAACGGGGACAGGCTGATGAGGCAGCCAGCTCCCGCTCACTTTCACGTCCTTGCATCAGCTGCCGGTGGTCATAAGGAACCGACTAGGGAATGGAATTTTTTTTTTTGTTCTTTTACTGTCGACTTGGCGATATTATAATCCGCAACACACACGTTATAAGTAGAGTCTGATATTTCTGCAAGAGTGGCAATCCGTACTTGAATGTTTTCGAGTGGAATACTCTAACATCAATCCATCCATCCTTCCTTCAACTGTTTATCCAGTACAGAGTATTTGGGAGCTTAAAGGTCATTCCACAAAGCCAGTGAACACCCTGGACAGGATACCCATCATAGAGATAGTAAATCAATTATTCAAAATTATGAAAGGCAATAACACTTAAGAAACTGACCACAATATGGTGTTTAGATTGATTTGAATGGACTAGTTATATTTCTCATTCACATTATGAAGCATTTCGGAGCCCTAAGGTGCGACTGGGAAAGGTCTACTCATAGTTCCCAGATTCAGGATCAAGCCAGGTGGAGCCACATTCAGTTTGTGTTCCCCACCTGTCGAACAGGCTACCTGAACAGATGCGGTCTGCTAAAACCGTCAGCTCGTTTAAATCAGGGCTTAAACCACCACTGTTTGCTGCAGCTTTTCAAAAATTAAAACAGTTCAGTCATACGCGGTTTTTAAAATTTTACTTCTTTTCAGTCAACTATTTGTTTTATTTTAGGTTTTTTTATACTTAATAATAATAATAATAATAATAATAATAATAATATTGCCTTTAAAATGTGATTTTAATGTCTTTTATTTAGATGCAGTCCTCTGCCTTCGTAAAGCACTTTGAATTGCCCCACGTCTGAGTTCTGCTATATAAATAAACCTGCCTGAGCTTGTTTTGGCTTCTTCACATTAAGTGGGTTAGGATGAGAGTATGCTCAAATCAGACACAGGAGTTTGGCTGCTGTAAAGTTCTTTGACTGATGCGCCCCATTTGATGAATATTGTTTGAGATTTGAGTTCAATTCTGAACTAAAATCTTGTCACACTTGCTTGGCATTAAGGCTTGCTTGGTGCATGAGAGCATGTATTTTAAGGGGCTGTCAGCCCTACAGACACTGCGCTGGTTTCTCTCTTGAAATGAAAAGGCAGTTTTTTTTTTCTTTAATGAAACATAGTTTCTTAAGGCAGGCAAATGTGTTTAAAGGCATTAATCAGAGGGTTAACTGTCAGATCAGTTAGGTGAAAGGCACTTTAATATAACCCTTTGCCAGATTCTTCTGCATTAAGCATAAATGCTCATTGATGCACCAAAGTGAAACACCTTCCCCGTAGCAGTTTGAGACATACGAATGTGTAAAATAAAATTCCAGCTGCATACCACTGTTTTGCTGAAATGCGTTTAATGGAAATGGGGGAAGAGAAAGGGTAAGACCTAGATCCCTTCCACAAAGAAATGAAAGGTCGACTTGGCTCCTCTGAGACCACTGGGTGTCAGCTTTGTCACAACATGTCTTTATTCTCCCATCTTTGTAGCTCCTCGATCGAGTCCACACCTCTTCGACAGCTAGGTGAGCATCCCATTATCCCCGGCGACAGCCCTTCAAAAGCGCCAGTTTGTAAATATTGCTTCAAGAAGTTTTATTTCAATTTAACCTGCGGCACTTAAAATGTCTGGAAATTGCTCTGCGCTCTTTCGCACCGACTACATAAAAGCGAAAGCAAAGAAAACTGTGTTTTACCATTTTAACCAGTTGTTTTTTGTACAGTTTTCAACATACTGTCCGTCTAAATAGTTCGAGATCCTACTGGAACGACCGTATTTCACGCAATTAGGCAAAGCCTGCAGGGTGCATATTACATCACATTAAATTAAGTTATATTTAAGTGGTTTAAATCATCCCCCCGATGTTTTTCAGTCAAAAGCCAGAACGATCGATAGCTGCGAAACGTGCACGTCCTTATCAGCAAAGGTTGTCCTTTCTGCAGCTTCTTAAAATAAATTTATGCCTGGATACGACTTAAATGACTCGACCCCCTCCCAATAAATGTTTTTAAATGGGATCAAATTTTTTGTCGCGAAATTAGTGATTAATAATAAGATCACGTATCCTCGGAAAAAAATGCATTAGGGTTCAGAAGCATTGATACCACGCCTCCCACACGAGCCGACGCAGCATCGATAACATGCAAGTCCAAAGCACATCCGCATAATTTTTTTTGCATCTCTTAAATTAAATTCTACCCTATCATGACAGTAAACAGCTTGCATTTCCCCCCTTAGTTTAAGGAGATGCTCAGTCCCACCCTAAAGCCGTGGCAGCATTAAGCGGAGCACATTAAGGGCTGTAACCAGCCGAAGACCCGCGTGGAATCCTGATGCCACCTAAATGAAGGGATCGATCGCTCTCGCGACTCCAAGCCGCTGCATTGAATCCCATTACAGTCCGCTTTTGCTGCGCTGTTCACACACTTGGGCTTTTCTGCTCATTTTGTCTCCCCTATATTCACCGCAGCCTCCATCATCGGGTTTAAATTGTTTGGACACGGTGTAAAGTGAAATAAAGAGAATCAATTTTCAAAACAAAAGGAAAGACTTATTCTTAAAAAATGTGTTTTCTGGGTACCAGCGGAATAATTGAAATATAACAAGCAAAATATGATTCTAGACTTTACGTGACCAATGTAATATAATGATTTTTTTTTTCACATATGCCCGACTGAATTAAAATTCCGGCTAAGATGTATGCACTGAAAAGAAAAAGGCATTGTTAATTTTAAACTTGTCACCTTACATTATGTTAGATATGGGCAAAAATATATATAAAAAATAAACATAGATCTATTGTGGTATGTAACAAAATGGGACAATGGAAAATGGTTTGAATTTAAATAGTACAAAATGTAATACGTATGAGTAGGCCTACATATGTTATACATTTAAAAGCGGTGCATTAGAGGGACACGCACACTATACATTAAAGATGGTGAAAGCTCTGATAATAGCAAAGACCAATAATGCCTGCTGATGCATAGTAATATGGTTATGTATCCAATTCAATTTACTTTATATAGCATCCTACCCAGCATAATTCCTGCAGAGCATGCACTGAATATTTAGCCACAACAGTAGTCAAATTTATGTGCTATTAAAATGTAACTGGTTAAATAAAAAAAACTTTGTTGAAGAAACCAAAATGCCTGTAGTAGGAACAGATCTCTGGGGATCCAAGGTCACGTGGCTGCAGCGTCACCCCCAGCACCCCCAGTAATGTATACTGAAAATAAACCAGGATAAACGGCGAGACAAATCTCCGGTCTAGATTTAAATGCTAAGAATGAGGGAGCGATTCTTTACTTTAGCTGCCAGCCTGTTTTGTAGATCTGTAAGGGGGACTTTCCACCGACATGATTTTTGTTTAGCTGGGGAATTACAAGAAGCATCGTACCGGTTAATAAGTGCATTTCCGTGAACATGAGCCTGAACGAAGTGAGGAGTGTGTGCAATCCGTGCTTCCACAGAATGTTCTAGTAGTTATTGTGGGGTTTCTGAGCCGTATGAAGCTGGTATAAGATCTGATCAAAGGTTAGTTCTTCCATTGCCTCAAAGTAACATGACTTCAATTTTTTATGGTTTGGAGATGGAAATTTCACTTTATAGTTACTATAATTAAGAACACTAGTTGGGGGTCATCAGCCTGTGAACGGAAATAAATGTAAATGTGAATAAATTTTATTTTCTCTCATGATATTCTCAAGCAGCATAATATAACATCACCCCCAGTTCACCAAGAAATTCACTTAAAGATGACATCACCCAGAATGTGAGTATCGGAATCTTGCCGTTGTCTGTAACTTGATCGATACGATTATGGCGCTTAAAGAATTGTCATACTGTGCCATCTGTCTTGTGATCACTTATCCATTACAGTCTCGTGGGAAAGCTGGGCTTTATCCCAGGATAACCCAGGACAGGGGAGACCCAGGATGGGTCTCATACAATCACACACTAGGGCAATTAAAAGACACCCTCTCACCGTGCCTGAAGTACAGAGGAATCATGTAAACCCCTCCGCCATGTACACAGAGAGGGACCGGGGGTGTGATGGTGTCATTTCTACCCCTTGATCAACTAGACCAGCCAAATTGGCATTAATAAACGTTTTAATGAATGAATTATTAATTAAACACCAAAAATAATAACTAAGTTCAAAACATATTATATCATTGTGTTGGACTAGGCTCGGGTGGGCAGAACTACAGTATAGAAGATGGACAGAAGAATTTTTAATCAAGAATCTGTTGATCCTACATTTTAGAATAACCTGATATAAACAGCTTAGTTATAAAGGAAGTTCAAGGCCTTGTAATTATGGTCTTGGAAGTTGGTGAAGTGAGTTTATCATGGGAAATGCAGATGTTCTATTAAACATTTATGCCTTAAAGGAGAGAAATCTGCTAGAGTTCTGCTATCCACCTTGTGGGTCTTATTAAAGATGCCTGCCAGGTGCCCCCCCACAGCCAGGTCTGGGGGGGTTCTGTAAAAAAAAAAAAACTGAATAAATAAATAAATAAATGAAATAATAATGGTTATCATATGAGTCTTCAGCTGAAGGTGTTATCCTCGAAGCCCACTGGATCTGAGCAGGCAGAGGTCAGACCTGGTGCTTAGCGCTATATCACTGAGTGGCGCAGCTTCGCTTCCTGGGGGGGGGGGGGGGGTGCGTTTAACACTGATATTAACACACAA
>JAODUD010000043.1:10516641-10526989 GCA_026784285.1 Stomatorhinus walkeri | reverse complement strand
CTGCATGCACCTCTTCTTTCCTTTTGTAAATAAGCGTTTTTAAATGCAGCAAACACAATAACATCTCCCTGGCTGTCTACAGTTTGAAGATACAGGGTTCTTAACTTATGTCTGTTTTTATAGAGTATATTTGAGAGAAACGTATCACAGTTATAACATTTATAATGGCAAAATATTAACTGTTCATTTTCCACAGGCACAATCTGGGAAATAACAGACCCATACCATTACAAACAAATGCATGCGTTTTAAGGAATAGTGAATGAAACACTATTGAGTATTTGTGACTAAATCTCAGATTTTTTGGAGATTTATTTCTCGGATCCTGATGTGGCTGCTGTATGTACTATGGGTACATACTCTACCTTGCTAATTATTCTGTAACCAGCTGTGTAGCATCAAATCAAATCACTTTTATTGTCACTTCACTCGAACAAGTGAACCCAAGAGTGAAAGTCTTGGCTCATGAATTTCCTATCAGCGGTGCAGTACATTAAATAAATGCAAACTGTACATAAAACTACTGTACAACATATATATGTTGTGTATATATACACACTGTACATATGCACATGGTGGAATCACTTTGTATTTAACCAAATCAATAAATACATTTTTTGTCTTGCTCCCAAACAAAAGGTGTAAGCAATTCCACATGCAGAAAAACTACAAAAACCCATGGAACGCAAAGGTTCGCTACATCCATGCAACAATCACCTTTTATGACGCACACGAAGAACAGCTACTGTATATCTGTGCATTTGCCCGTGTCGCACGCAGATGTGCGAGCCTGGGAGGGTAGCGGAGGGGGTGCTGCTCATTGCACCGTTGGCCACGCTGCAGTGATGGTGAAGACGTGAACATTCAGTGCCATAAACAAAGGGAGCGTCTGCTTACCTTGCACTGGCAATTATGGCCCCCGGTTTGCACTAATGTACAAAGACTCAGCCGATTGCCTCACATCTCCACGGCTGGGAGTTCGAGTTTCTGTGTCTGTGGAGTCTCTGTGTTCTTCTCGTATCATACGAGTTTTGTTCAGCTCATGGAGACTAATTCACATAGGCGGATATTTCAGGTCCAGAAAGTCCAGACCAAGATTTCATTAAAACCAACCAGTTGTATATAGAGAGTCTCAGTCACAGTCCTAAACTGACTGGTTGAAACAAAATCTTGGTCTGGATTTTTACTTTCTGGATTTGATTTATCCACCTCTGCTAACTGCCACCACAGTCACCCATTGCCGGATGAGAGGGATACAAAGTGTGAACAAACCTAGATGGTATAGCTTACTATGTACTTTAGCTATGTGCTATAGTCTAAATAACAACAGAAAGTACAGCACAGTAAATACATAAACCAGTAACATCATTGTTTATTATCATTATCAAGTAGTATGTGCTGTACATTATTATTATCAAGTAGTATGTGCTGTAAATTATCATTATCAAGTAGTATGTACTGTACATTATCATTATCAAGTAATATGTACTGTACATTATTCTGAGTGCTTTAGTTGGATATGACCGGCAGCACAGTAAGTATGTTTACACCAGAATTACCAAAAATGTGATGCATCGCTCTATGACGTAACGACGGCTACGACGCCATGAGCCGATAGGAATTTTCAGCTCCATTATAAGCTTATGGGACCACTGTCATACATGTGGTCTATTGTTGGCCAAACTGTTATGCAGGACTATGGTGTGTGTGTGTGTGTGTGTGTGTGCGTGTGTGTCCTGCAATAGACTTGCTAACCATCCAGAGTGCACCGCTGCGTGCTGTGCTGCCACGGATAGGCCGCATGAACCCTCTGGGTAAGAGTTTGAGCGGTGGTTTGATGGATGTAGCCAATGAAATGTCCACGGTGCTGGTCACTGATTGGCAGCTCACAATAGTGTTGGCCATGACTGGTTCTGACACCTGTCTGGCTTCCCCGGTGCGCGACCCCTGCTGAGCAATGACATCGCTTGCCTTTTTATCCAAGATATCTGTAATATTCCCCAGGATACAGTGCTGTGAAGCAGTGACCTTGTAGATTTTTAAGACCTATCATTTTGTCCTGTATTCCAGGGCAAGATTTAAATGGCATCTTTGAAGTTCACAGAGACATGGCGTGTTGCGGTTTGGTCTCTTCTGATATTTCGGGGGGTGGTTACATATGTATAAAGGCCAGCGCTATTGATGTTTTTGCAAGGATTGTACTCACTTTCAGATTTCGTTATTAGCCTTATTTGGGTGGATTTTTCACTTCAAAAGCCAGGTCCTCCTCACGGCGCTTCACGAGGGTACAGCGGCCCTGCTGTTACACCCCGGCAAGATCCAGCCGAAGCCGCCCCGCTCCTCATCAGCCGGCTCCTTCAAAGGGAAATTCTGCCATTTGTTTATGACGTTACAGCTGCTGAAGTCAAGTCTGACCTTGAGTTTAATGTAGCATCTGCTTCTAGGAGGATCTGCGGGAGGTTTTTGATCAAAGTAAATTAAACCTACCTTGTGCACAGATGACAGCACTGGTTTTGGTCTTTAAGAGATTAACCACCACATCACAGACAATTCCATTAACTTACTCGTGCAGTAAATCTGGCCCACTTTTCTGGGTACTGGCAAAAAATAGTCAGACTAGCTGCCTGGGCCTCAGTCCAGTTCCAACCCAGATCCGTAATCCGGCCCTGATCTTCAACAGAGCCAGGTATCCTTCTCCAATCATCCTCCCCTTTTAATTAAGCTCACCTGCATTGCACTTCCTGTTCCGCTCGTTCCTGTCTGTTCATTGTGAGGTATTATGAGTGCTCCTCTGTGCTGAGAGGTTCTGCTTGTGGTCAGTATTGATATTTACCATCTGTTCACTGACTTGCTGCCTGTTTCTCAGCTATGCCATTTGGATTCTCAACCTGGTAGGCCTCTTTCCTGCTAATTGTGTATTTACGGACTTTTGGATTCTGATCTGGTTTCTGATAATATTCGGTCATGGAACACTGTGTGTGGACCGGCACTTTGGGAACCATTCATAACTTTATGGATAGATATTTATCTTTAACATTTATTTTACCTGTCAATGTATGTTAATTTAATTGTAAACAAAAATTTCAGGTCAACCGGAAGCCCGCCGGTCACCACAGCAGACTGTCGTGCCAGTGCACACGTGGCCAAAAAAGGACAGAGCGGCATCTGGAATTGTCCCCTAACTGAGGACCTCACCTTGGCTGCGCATTCTTGAAGACAGGAACGCGGAACGGCGTCGCGCCCAAGGAAAACAAGATGGGAAGCGGACAATTAAAAGCAATTTCTACCAGATTATGGCCACCCCCACCCGCTTGCTATTATGGAGAATTCCAGGGGGCTTAAATGGACAGCAGGACTGGCACTTACCACCAAATAAGAAAAGACAAGCACTGTCTACAAAACAGCACTGGGAAAAGTTTAAGACCGCATGCACTGACTGGACACTGGTGAGTAGTGTATTATTATTGTTTTTCTTATCATTTATGCATCATACTTTTGTATAAACAGCAGCTGGCATCAGTTTGTCAGTGGCAGAAGTAGGATTATGGCATTTTGGTGAGACAAACATATGGAGATGGGATGCTTCAACCAGTGGAAATGTACCAGTCAGCCATCTTCACCCTGTGGCTTGGGGTCCTAGATGTCACGTATGACGGGGCCGCTGACGACGGCTGGCCACCTGGGGCGAATGAACTGAAAGTTTCACGCATGAATATCACGGTTTGTGATGATTTATTAAAAAAGTATTAATTGCATAGTGTGACCCACAGTCGACATGTAGGGATGTTTATGGTTATATTTGTGCCATTGCAGGACGTGAAAACTTCCCTTTATATGTTATTAAAAAGAATGTCCAAACGAATGTCCTTTTTGTCTAAGGCCAGCAGGGGGCAGAGTGCTTAAGGAAGTGGCACTAAACTCAAAAGGCAGGTTGAGTCAGTAGGGCCGTCTTTGACAAGCGTCTCATTTAGACACATTATTGTCCCCCTGAGATCAAGACAGGATTAATAATGGTGATATTTAATGCCTGCAGTAAGAGCTGTTTCCTAGCAACAAACTAAAGGTGAATACTGGAAAAAATATCTCCATCAAGCAAGCGACAGTTTACTGAACCCTTTGTAATCTTCTAAGCTATGGTCCCTGGTTGACTTCATTTTCAAAATCTCTTATAAACCTTAGAATTCAGTAGGTTTCGGAAGGGCTATACTAATTAACAGCACGGGAAGAGAAATATTATTTTTGACGTGTTTATTTGTAGAGCTAGAGGAACAACATGGATAAACTGCTTATTTCCACAATTATACGGCATCAGTTTGTTAGCGGGCTGGGCAAAGCCGGCACGCTTCCAGAAGCTTCAACGCACCCGACGATTCCTCGTGACGGCCAGACAGGCTCGTTTGAGCCACGAAGCCCGAGAGCGTGAAACTCGAGCCGACACGTGCGTCTCGACGCACCGGTTCAAAGCGTGTCGTATATCTGCGAGGAGCGTCGGCTGACTTAGCACCTTGTCTGATTGGGGGGGGAAGCGACACGGTGAACAGCGGAAGCTATTTAGAGGGAAATTAAATATACAACAACTAGTCACTGAAATGTACTGATAGCCGAGTAACACAGGAAAGTGAAACATATATCATACACACCCGACTGAAGCCGGGGCTGCGATCAGGTTCAGGGAATAGTGCTCACACTCCAGAGTTGTGGGTTCGCTTCCCTTTCCGCATTGAGAGTCTTTCTGGTTTCATGGGGGTTTCCTCCCACAGTGTAAAGACATTCAGTGTGAGTGGATTGATTCCTTTAAATTGCCCATAATGCTGCATTAATAATGATAATGACACTTTTATTGATCCACGTGGGGAAATTTTGTCTTGACTGCTCTATCTTACTCCATGATACACAGACACATATGTAGGTGAGAGCACGCTTGGTGGTGAAGGGCAGCAACCCACAGCAGCACCCGTGAAACTGGGGGGCATATTTTCCTCGTATTAGGCAGTTTGGGGAAGTGAAGCTCATTAATATTAATGAGAGCTCTTGCTGATTGGCTGGTGAACTGAACAATCATGAATATCAGCAATGAGTCTTAGTGTGCTGAATCACATGCTGCCCCTGATTATGGGACTGGCATTCCATCTAGGGCAGTAGTTCATTGGTCATTAAGTCATGACCTAAATTTTTAAAACTCTTTGACCAAATTTATTTCAAAAAAAGACTGCAGTAATCCTAAATGGAACATTGTGCAGTAACAGTAGCACCATGCCTTCATGCATCGTTCAAAAACCATGCAGTCCACCATCCAGTGAAGATGGTCCAGTGGTATTTTGGGTCGTAACCCACCAATGGTGATCTAGAATGTTCCTCAATGCCAAACACGCAAAGATAGTACTTGTGGTCTTTGCAAGATCAGTCTTGATAAGTTATCTCCCAAGATCGAACTTGAGGCGTAATGAATCATGGGATTGTTCACATTCGGAGAGGATGCAGCCGATGCGTCTCTGATATCTGGGCCGGTGCTAGATCAATATCTGAGGATTTTTACTGTCCTCGGTACTTGTGTTCTTAGATCTTAGGTACATGAGAACATAAGTGCGGTGAAGTCCGCATATTGAGGAACAGCCCTAGGCCTTTGCCCTTTGCATCCTGGGATATGCCGCAGGCTCCGCGTGGTCCTCTTTGGATAAGATTTACGGACGACCTTAGCTAAATCCGACCAATATCGTTAGGTGAATTATATATCAGTTAATATAGCTGCAATGTTAATTTTAGAGTCAAAACATACTTATCTGACCTCCGATGCAGTCACTTCCGCACAGTCTAATCCCTTAGAAATGCGTTGCTTTACATATTGTAAACATTTAATATACAATTCATTTTATCATTTCCGAAAACCACCCCCCGGTTATTTTAGGTCACTCGTCACACAGGCCTGTAACACACTGAGCCGTTCGACCGAATCTCTTCAGGTCCAAGAATAAAGAAATCCATCAGAATAGATTCACCTTGTTCACGATAATCCTCATCATGCATCATTTAGCGTCCAGCCTGGGCTTTACCCTGCCCTCCGCTGTAATTATCCCCCAGTCAATGCCCTTTGAATTTCTGCGGCAGATTTATTACGACGTCAAGGCGGTCAGAGCAAGCCACCTCCTGTCACACGTGAGAGCGATCAGTCGACAGACGCTAAGTATCACTTAGAGCATTTTTCATTCTGCCGCCATACTTGCTGTAACGCTAACGTTGAAATATAAGGGGAGGTACATCTATATTCCGAAGACTTCCTTCTAGCTGCTTAGCCGACATTTTTAATGCAAGGTGACTTACAAGTTTTATCTATATGATTTTTATATTTTTATTTGTGGAGCTGGATATATTACCGGAGCAGTCCAAGGTTACGAGGACTCAAACTTCCTGATTAGAAATCCACATGCCGAACCTCAGTGCTAGCTATTGTTTCCTGGAGTGTCGTTTGGGGAAGAATAATCTAGTTGGTTAAGTGACACCGAATGTTTCAGGTACTTTAATGTTGCAGCTGGTTATATTGCAGTGTAAGATCTTAATGCAAAACAGTGTGTTTTCTGGTTTCTGCTGACACACTCTTTCCTCTACAAAGTTGTCACACGGGTTTGTGTTCCAAAAATGGAAAAAGAGTATTAGTTCCCGTTATCAGAAAAAGTCTAATTACAATAAACAGACACTCGCTGTGTTACCGTGGACTGTGTTACGATACTTCAGCCTTGCGGTGGGTAAATGTTCTTCACTTTCAGTGCATTATCCAATAAATTGCATGAGATATTAAATATTTTATTATAAAATAGGCTTTGGGTTAATGATTTTGCCCAACTGCAGGCGTATGTAAGTATTCTAAGTATGTCTAAGGTCCATCCGTCCATCCATCCATCCATCCATCCATCCTCAAATTCTTATGCGATACAATGAACATGCACCCCGTTCTACGAAGCACAGCGTACTGGACAGGGGGCGCCCGAGATCCCCACGTTCCACACAGTGTAGTCAATTAAGAGACACCAGTTCACTCAACTACCTGTACATGTTTTTGGACTCTGGGAAGAAACCTATTTGAATACAGGGAGAACAAGCAAACTCCACACATCCCTGGAAGGCTGAGATCACATTACTAGCCACTGAGCAACCATGTTACCCCAGTGGCACCACCAGTAGGTACCTATTTATCAAAATGATACTAAAAAACAATACCAATCGCTTTGCAGGAAGGGGTCATTGTTTATACAGAAGAATGTAATTAAACCGCATTTAATTTGTATGAATGATTTGGGGAATGTAATTCTGCTTTTATTTCTCATCTCCTCCCCACAACTGTGGCACTCTTTCCAAAAATGGGCTCACAATCAAAACCTAAGTGGGGATTAGGACAAGTACCTACTGTAGGCGTCATTTATGTTCAGATCAGAACATATGACCTGGTTAAGCTGTGATTTATGGATGTTTACTATGCAGAGCCAATTACAGAATATTATCACATGCGTGGGGTATAGAGCAGACGATCCATGCTGCTCTTTGGGAGGAATTGACAAGTAGCCCTCCTGGAAGTACTTGGAATTCCGCACCATCAAGGACTTCCCAGAGAGACGGAACTGTTAAATCTATCTCGCACAATGCTGCGGAAATTTAGCTATAGCTAAGGATCTGAAGTTTCATTCTCAGGCTCTGTTATTAAACATGAGAAACTCGCTCTTGACTCACAGGAGATGGCAGTGCGCTGGCAGTGTGTCTTTGAGAAAAACCACTTTGATCAAAGGGTCATGGACTTTCACCGCCCCCCTCCGCACCCCCAACCACCCATCAACTTATGCGTGACACAGGAAGGCCAAGGAAAATGACCTCTGTCGACTCGCAATCTACTAGTCTTTAGTCAATTTGCTCCCTCCGTGAGGTCAGGATCGCCTCGGGACAGAACCAGAACAACGAACTAGCGGGTCCAGACAGATCTCTCGAGTATGTAACTGACCCACTTACTAACCCAGTGAGTCTCAAGGACGCTTCTATAAAAGAAATGTAGCTTTAACCAAATCCAAGTATCATAAATAAATACTAGGAGAAAATCACCTTGCACCTCCAGAGAAATGCTATCTGACCCTGGGCAGACCCCAAAGGCATTCATTCTCTCTCTCTCTCTCTCTCTCTCTCTCTCTCTCTACACACACACATACATGCACAAAGGGGATATTTCAGGTTTTGAACTCCTGTAGTACTTATTTAAAGATGTAACGTGCATTTGCGTGCTGATATCTTCACTTGCATTCTGTAGCTTGTGCTTCCAGCATGCAGCCATACCCCAGTTTGCTTAAACGTAAAATCAGAACAAGTAACTACTGACATCCGAATGCGCACGTTTAAGTTCATGAAGAGGATATTTTAAATCCCCCCCCCCCAGCGTCGTGTCCGGCAGTTTAGCAAGCAGGATGTTAGTCTGGGTGCTTTATTGTGCTAACACTTTTATTTTGTCAAGTGGAGCTTCGGATTAAGCTCCCCTTGTTACTTGAGGTATACTCTTTATTCACCATTTTATATTATTGCGCCATTAAGCCGGAGCTGACAGGGAAAGTTAACTGAAGTAGGAGAGATAGAGAGGGGAAGAAAGGAGGGAGAGAAAGAGGAGAGAGACAGAAGAAGTAAGTAAGTAAACAAATAAAATTATAATATATATTTAAGGGGGGGGGTCAGGCAGATAGAGAAAAACAGGGAAAGAAAAATAATACATGACAGCTTAAGAAAAAGTAGAACAAAAAGGAAAGATTAAGAAAAGGACAGCTTCTGCATCTTACTGCTGGACATTGTCATCACACCAGCTGCTGTATCTGAAAAATAAGATCCAGGTACACATACAAAAAGTATGCACACAGAAACCAATGGAACCATTATGACAGGGAATACGCTTGTGCCAGTATCTGCTTCTGCAATTAAACACATTAATACCAAAGATAAAATAAATAAATAAGCAGACCAACAGGAACACGGTCTGGATATCGCCACACCAGTATCTGCATCTGAGAAGAATGACTGGAAGACACACACGCACACACACACACACACACGCACACACACACACACACGCACGCACACACGCACACACACACACGCGCACACACACACACGCACACACACACACACACACACACACACACACGCACACACACACACCCAGATGGGGAGAGAGGGATATAATAAAATAGGGCAAGACAGCCCTGGGATATTTTAAATTCCAAGCCAAAGGTTTATGGGTGTCACACATCTGCCAGTAAATACACTTTTTAAACCAATATTTCATTTTCTTGTAAAGGACTAGATAATTTTCACACAAGCAAGTTTCCAAAACAATAACTTCTCATCAAAACACAATTCTAAATGGAAATTCATTTTTAACAATATGATAAATCATTATTTTGAATATTATTACTACTACTAGCATGTATGTATGTATGTATGTATGTATAGTTTTGTTTCTGAATGAAACTACAGCCACAGAAATTGTTGCTTTTCTTTACTATATCAGAAGGAATAGAATGGTTTTTATAGAAATGTTATAACACATTTTTACTATTATACTGGGTTCAGGCAGCAGCTGCCTTCCAAGGCTTTTCATCGCTTCTGGATCCGTCTGGCACGAGCGCGCCGTTTGCGCAGCGCGAGAGAGGAGTGCGCGCTCCAACCGGCCATCTCGTGCTGACACGTCCCCGGCTTCACGTTATTCCTCTGTGATCCTACTGTTCGTTTATGGAGCTGATAACGAGGTTCACGTGCCGTGCAAATGCTTATTTCTCAACATTGCTCTTTATAGTCGTAGCACTATAGCACCATCCCTACTGGAATAGATGAGAGTGAAGGAGGTGCAGGGTCTCCGTGCCCTCACCACCGAGTAAAAATAGGCAGTGCAAGGCACAGTGCATCAGAGCCTTCACGCCTCGCTTCATCGCGCTCCGATTGATCCCGAGGACAGATATTAATAATCTATTACCACTGGATTGTACTCTTCACTCGCTACTACTACTACTAGAAATGCCAGTTATCTGAGAACTCGGACTCGGGCTGTATGGGTCAGAAGCACACACAGGATTTATGCATGCAAAGATAACTAGATGTGGGCCATCGAGTGAATCGGCCACAGTGCACCGTATGCGCATCGTTTTTCTGGAGGAGTGACCCTCCCATTTAGCATAGACCTCAAACGTATTCTGGGTAAATCATGCGGACTTAACTACAAGAATATTTAAATCCTACTCAATTCAGTACAATGACAACGTGGAAATCACGACACCGCATTATTTTCTTTTTGTCAAAGTACAACTATATATATATATATATATATATATAT
>JAODUD010000043.1:10500643-10513588 GCA_026784285.1 Stomatorhinus walkeri | reverse complement strand
CCACCCCCTTAGTGCAGTACTTCTCAACCCAATCCCCCAGATGGTCCACATTTTCGCTCCCTCCCAGTTCCCTTAGACAGTCCATATTTTAGTTCCCCGCCAAGCGATCCATATTTTTGCAGATAGCAAAAATATGGACTGTCTGGTGATCCCCAAGGACTGGATTTGAGAAACACTCCTCTAGTGAGCCAACTTGTGGATTTGATATCTAAATATAGTTTCTATGGAGGACAAGACGGACCGAATCTTTCTTTAATGCAGAGCTTGATGTTGTCACTGATGCTGTAAGGCATTTCATCCATGCTTCCTTAGAATTAGTATCCTGTGTTCAAATCCAGATAGTGCTGATTCTGTAAAAAAAAAGAAAAACGAAAAACAAAGAATTTTTATTTTGTAATTTTTTTTCACATCTCCCTCTGACCGAATAACTTGCATATTGCAAAGCAGTTTTAACCAGATGGATATTTTTCTACACATGGAAATGTTTTCCGCTCATTCCTCACTTGTTTCATACACGCTTTGCGTAGCGTGTCAGAGCCGGCTGCACCGGAGAGGAAACGGCGTCTCAGGCTGTGTGATGCCTGTGAGGTTAGCCTGCAGCCAGCTTCAGCTTCAGAGCCCAGCAACATCACGAGCATGATGTTTCTGGGCCCGTTTGGCTGCACTGCCTTTGGCAAACTGAGCGGTATGAACGGCTCGTGGTCTCGATCGCAGACCTGCATCCATAACAGATCACCTGGCCATCTTTGATGTCTGAAATTTGTAGCATTTACAAGCGAATCTCTTTAAGAAAAAAAGAAGTGGGGATAGATGGATGGATGGATGGATGGAGGGATGCATGGATGGATGGATTATAACAATCCTGAAGGATGGTTTTCCAATAAGTAATCAAAACAATAAACTGAACATCAGTCATTTCACTTAATATAAAATATAAAATTATCGTCCGCTGAAATATATAAATCATAAATTTTTCATTGCTTGCAGGAAATTTTCAGGCAGTCTACAATTCATGGTGAGCTAAAGCAGACTTCGTTTCGGGTCCAGTGAAAGACATATGAGAATTATAAGGGTAACGGGATATGTGCTACAGTAGATGGATGGTCCAGGTCCACATGTTACAGAAAAATATGTCAGCCTGTACAAAGTGGTTAAAGAAACCATCAGTCACACGGATGCAGTACAGGAACAGTCAGGAGGCTCAGGAAATTGGACTTCTCTGGTGAACAGGAGGCAATTACTCCATTTTGGCATAAGCGAATCCTTTCTTACATACACTGAGGTCTTGTGACTGTAACGGCTGGTCACGCTGCTATAGAATTATTTCCGCGGTGAAAATGTCGCTGTCTCTTAGGTGTCCGCGTCGCCCAGCGCCGTCGTATGCTCAACCGCCGTCGACTTGAATTCCCATTCCTTCTTAGAGCAGCTTTTATCCGCTGCTGATAACTTTAACTAAGAGAAAACACATCGCACTTTAAATGGAGGAGGTGGTGCTCGGCCGTGATGGAAAGCAACGCTCCCCAACATATAGAGAGCTTCTCCTTTAGCTGGTATCCAGAGTGCCAAACTGCGTCAGAAATATCAATGTTTTGTGAAACGCTCTTTTTTTCCTGTGAAGCGGGTTTATTTACTCGGTAACCTCCTAATTCCAGAGGTGGGGGCTTGAATATGTTTGTCTAGCGTTCCCATGTCCCATAATGTTTGTGTGGGTTTATTACCACAGTAAAGGATAAAAAATGTAGTTAGGAGAAGTTGTCCCTGAACTGCTGTTAGTGCGTCCCGCAGTACACTGTAGGGGGGGGCCCTCTCCTTGCGCCCTGGCCTGTTTGCAGCATCGCTCAAGGATAAGCTGGCAAAGACCCATTCTTAGCAACAAAGTGGCACTTACCTGTGTTAGCATACTGTAGGTACAGCTCATTATAGCCGGTCCAGGGATGTACATAACTGGCACACAAGTACGCATTTCCCTTTAAAAGCCAATCAGCTGCTTGATTAAATGCACGATAATTTCTTATCATATCGGCGCAAATGTACCTAAAATACGTGCGAATTCACGCTGATACAACAATCGATTAGCGCACATATGGCTTTTAAAGGCGTATTTGCGTAGCAGTTACGAACATCCCTGGTTATGTTGTCGTATTTCTGCGGCTGCTTTTAGCCCCTAGTTACCTTTTGATCTTTTCTGTCCGTCTGAGACTGAGGTTAGTTTCCGTCTACGGCCCACTTGAAGCTTAAATCTGAGTGGCCTCTCCACATTAACAATGTAGCATATAATGCCGGGAAAATGCAGCATTGACCACAATTCAAATTATAGGCACAAATCCCTATAGAAGCCTCATTAAAAGCAGACTGCTGCAAATATTGAATTTAACCTGCACCGAATATGGGAAATCTGTAAATATTTCCTGTATAGTCAAGAAGTACTATTTCTCTAAGCGTACAGCCAGTAGGATCCTTTGATCTCATCAATATATTGTGATGCAATCAGACTGTCAACAAGTCAATCCTGGGGAAGTCCCGAATCGACTACACCCTGCTGGCGTGACACCTTGACCTCTGCATCGATCGGCCGATTGTATACAACAATTACTGCATTGTTTCTCACATTTATACCATAATCACTGAACTCTGCCAGGCCGATCGACAAAACCTGGGGAAAAACAAAAGTAGCTGGAGATTCAGCTGAGGTGGAGCCGCACCAAATGCTGTACTTGAGTGTATCTGAGAGTTTTTCATGGATCATTTCAGGTTAGTTTCTCTGCTTAACGATAGAGCACCAGGAAATCCACCCCCGGAACTAGACAGAAGGCTCCAGATTCCAAATCTGTGTCCTTGACATCCTCTGTAGCCTCCCGCTGTTCTGTTCAGCTATTCAATATAATGCGTGTCACTGTGTAGTAAGAGTCTACTGACACAGGTGAAGAGTAAAGCTTATAAACGGACGCTTGGAAAATGTTCAAACTAAAGAAGACTGATTAAGCCCAGAGTCAGCATTAGTGGTGATTCTAGACCATTTTAATTGGGAGATGGGGGGAGGCAGACTGGGGCCAGTTGTTTTGTATTATATATTATATATTTGTCTTTAATGTCCTCCATTTATTACTTATACTAGCAAGCAAAAGACAGTTTTGAAAATCGATGTTATTTGCATGATGCTTTGTAAAGGACATACATTTTGCAGTTTTTATGAACACGTAACTTTTCTTGTTTCTTGTTTAGGCCGTCTCACTTCCACAAACTTGATTATTTCTCTTCTGTCGTTAACTTTGCTTTTCACCGTCTGAAGCGACTTCACCACCCAGCGCACCTGCAGTAAGGGTCCGTCAAGAAAATGTGCTTACGGTTTCGCCTGTTCACAGCACCAAAATTTTAGCTCATGTACAGTATATAAGTAATAAATAATACTAGTAATAAGTAGTAATAATGCATTTATTTCGGGGGGGGCAGGCATACACTGCCCCTCCTAAAAGAACAACTACTGTTCATCATATAAGACAAAAAACTTGCTTGCAAGACCGTTAGTCAACATCTTTTTTTTTTTGTAAAAAAAGTCAAACTCCTGTACAACAGGTGTCTTCTGCTGTATTAAATTACAATCAAGGATTGTGCTGAAAACTGTTGAGTTATTCAAAGCTCAAGTTCACTTGGATTGACTTATAGACTGAATGACTTTATGGCATGTGAGTCAATGCCTTGTGTAATTACAGTTTATTGAAGTGTGACGTCGTATGCTGTCAGAGATTAGAGGAAGCTGATGCAATATCAAGCCACGACATAGAGTGAACTGAAGATTCTGCTGCCGTATTTGAAGATTCCGCAGCGATACTGTCAGGGGGAAAAGCACACATTCTGATACAAACACAAAATCGAGAACCAGGGCATGCAGCCATCTCAGTATTTACAAGTGGACTCCCGCGCAAGAATCATCCGTCATTGTAAATCCTCACTAGCGGTATCCAACGAGCAGGCCTTCCGCAAGCTGCTGCCTCTTCAGAAAGAACAGAACTACGTACCTGAGTACACAACTGTAATTCAATCAACATTTGTTGAGTTTATTAATACAACATCCGCAATGACATCAGTGGATGGCTTGCCCTGTAGGATGGCCAGGTATAGACCATACTACAGAAAGCCATTTGTCAGCTGTAATATTTTGAGAGCAAAATGCCTCCTGCATAGAATAGTGCAGGTATAGTATCTATTTTTGTGTTTTTTTTGCCTGTTATACTTTCTCCTCTGTTCCCCTCGGGTTCCTCCTCACTGACTTTTAAAATTTCCCTTTTGAGTCTCTCTGCAAGGCCTCTGTGGCACGGGAGGCCCTCTGTGAATATGGAGGTTGCACGTTCCTCCATCTGCTCTCCACATTGGTTCTCTGATTTCCCTGTAGGATCCAGACGTGTACCATTGAGGTGGGATGGTGTCCCTAAACGGCCCGTGGCGTGTGTGTTGTGTTAACCCTTTGATGGATGGTGTGCCTCTGCCTCTTGTTTCTTGGCTTTTGGTCCATATTCACCATCTCTCTACACCTGGTAAACGGTCGTGGAAAATGAACAGACAAATTGCCCCGTTGTTTCATTAGATTTTGAATAGGCTACTAGACCATCTCATCGTACTAGTTTTCAGTTCTCAGACACACTAACTTACAGATGCACCGATGCTTGATTTGACAGCCTCTGTACTGTGAGTTTAAGCGCATTCAGCGATTCGAGATACATGCGCACTCAGCAAGCCCCCCCACCGAGTGCAGCCTGCCCCCGCTGTGTATGGACCCTTGCCGTGGCCAGAGTGGATGACTGACAACTCGCTCTGACATTTCCGCCTACCATGCACGGATAACCACGGCAACTGTGACCGTCCAATCGCACCTCTGCCTGCCGGAACGGGCGATGCTCAGGCAAGTGAGGGTTGAGCTGTTGAGCTGCACATTGGCTAACCCTAACCCTATCCCCACTCTCCATATGTGAGCTCAGCTGCTGCCACAAGCAATAAACCCCGAACAGGGATGCTAGCTAAAGTTAGGTCAGTGCTACATAGGAGGCAACATTTAGCTGTCAATGTACCTCAAAATACTAAAGACACACACACAAAAAAAATTTATGATTCCTTTCAAAATTTTATTATGAAATACTTTATTAATCCTGAAGGGAAAATTAGGGCTATATAAAGATGTACAGCATATATTATACACGTATAAATAACTAATAGGCTGATATAACAATTTCTGCGTTTTCTCTGCAAATTAGTGAAAGTGCTAACTTACAGAACCACGCTCTGGTTAACGATGCGACGTCACGTGTAGTGTAGCATATGTCACAGACGGCACGGCAATGTCACACGTCGGCTGCCTTCCCTCCTGGAAAAGGCGGCACTGATCTGGACCGATCCGGAGGGGATCTCTGGAGGGAAGGGAGGTCAGATGCCAAGATGCCCTCGGATCATATTATCCTCCGAATATTAGATCAGGTGCACATCAATCACCGGAATTACTGATGCCGCAAAATAATGACAACTGATCGGCTCCCTCACAATACTCCCACCTACCAAAATATGCTGCAGGAAGTGAGTGGATTGTAATGCATGTACGTGTTATTCATGCGAGACCCACACGCAGAATACAGTCCAGTCTTTTACTGACACCAAAATGATGTATATACTGTATAAGGGGTGTGAAAGCAACTGTAAATGTCATTAAAACAAGCGTCTAAAACAGAATTTTAAGCAACTACTCCACAGCTGTTGATGTTTCAGACTCTTGTCTTTTTAGGCTAATAATAGAATGGTTTAATTAATCACAATGGTTTAATTAATCACAAGACAGGTAAACACCCATTTTACAGTGTTCTTTCTTTTGCATTGTAAACATCTATTAACATCCATAATACAAAACGAATATTATTCGAGAAATCAAATGACCAGTCTTGTACAAAATATGTATAACCAGGGAACAGTAATGGATTTGAAATATAATACATAATTGGGTCTGCATAACCCTCCAATTGCCCAGGCCATTATGATATGTCTTGATCACATTGATATTCATCTCTGACTGATACCTTTGTTCATTTCACGTTCGTTTTTGTTTCAGTGGCTTGCTTTTATTTCCTCTCCTCTATCAAGTTACATCAAAGATGACAATGTTTAGAACAATGTCGAAATTGGCAATCACGTCCCATAAATGAAATTCTAAGGGTGCACTCTATATCAGCAATGATCCCTCGACATACCATTTAAAAAGTCATTTTGCCAGTAAGTGACATTATTTTGAGTTGACTGAGTGGATCACACTTAATTTGTGTTACGGCTGAAGTCATATAACACTGTAATTTCCCAATAATTATTTTGTCCGTACCCTTTCATTCGACATGCGGCAAACAATTGAAACACTCAAAGATGATCTTTTTTCCTGCTAGGAAACAAACATATGGTCTGATCTGAGACCTGTAAGAAATCTCAGCAAGGCCCATCACAATAACACGACTGTGATAATATTAGCCCATACATTACACAAGCAATTAAATTGTCAGCGATGACATTTCAAAGCATGTATCTCTACTTGTGACAATTAAACTTGCTGAAAAAATAGACAATTGAAAGTGGTGTTATTATCTAAACCATAGTAGAGTAATAATCCGTCCATTCCTACTTCACAATACTTATCCAGTATAAGATCATAGGGTGTCTGGGTCTTATGGCAGGAAACGTAAAGCAAGAGGACACCCAGAAGGGCTGCTAGCCCATTGAAGGGCACATACTCACACACATTCCCAGGAACAGGTGCAATTTAAAGATGCTGATTTGCCTAATCGCATGGTTTTGGATGGCAGGAGATAAACAGAAACACAAACAACATGAGGAATGGGGTATGCACTCAGAAAGAGGAGTAGGATCCAAATTTCCAATGGTAGAGGTATGATCCATCCCAAAAGATTAATGATGACACTGCAACCTATTATTATGACAAAACCAGTCACTGATTATCCTCCATGACTAATTGACATAAATAAAAAAAAATCTTGTCTTGACATGTGACTTGAAATTGACTGTCATGCTTCATTAAATGATCCTGATGTTTATACATCCATTAGTATACAGTGAAATATGTAGCTTGAATGTATTCTTATCTAGAGGTAGATAGAGTCTACAAAGAAATCTCATGACAGTAAGAAAAAAAAAACAATAATAAGAGATCTGATGCTTCTCTGAAACATTTTGTTTAATTGCTGCACCCCAAACCACTATTCCTTTGAGTCATGTAGGGGGAGATGGTGCATATTTAAAATATCTGGGCAGAAAGAGGAATAATACAGTAAAGAGGTGGATTCTGAAGGCGCTTGAAATTTTGCTGACGTTTTGCTGACAAAGAACAAAACGATTTGACGGGAATGCATTCAGTGAAAGGTCAGTCAATCAATCATGTATGATTTGGCCTCTTTGTTTCGACATAAAATGCTACAGAATGCTATTCAGGACAAGGAGCAGAAGCTGATAAAACGAAGTCCAGCGATATAGCCAACGAGTTTCCAAAACAGGACAAATGATGAAGAGAATCTTGAGTAACTGGATTCATCTCCACTTTCCACTTAACCTTAAGGTATTGTAGTGCTATGGTATTGGTCTTTAAACTGAAATGTACTTCATACACATGTATTAGATATTTTTCATCGTTGATGGTGTGGCTCAGGTGAGTTGAGAGTCTGCTTCTGTCAATTACGAGTCTGTTAAGACTTACTTCAAATCCCCAGCCAGACAGGTACAGTTACATATAAACCGCTAAACTGTCAGCTTCAGTTTTTGCCTTCTCTTTCATCTCCAGCAGTGAGCGGCACAAATCACAGAGTGTCCATTATACGCACTTGTGGACTTGTGATCTCTGGTAAACCTAAAGCTTTAGACCAACCACAGCTTGCCCTTGCTCTGTGGAACGTCACCTGATCGTCTTCATATGCTGAAAATTGCAGTTAAACTTTGGTCATGTCGCTGATATTTTTGAAGAGGTTCTATTAAATGTCATGCATTGCTTGTCACTGTAGGTTTTCATTTTCATTTTATGCCATTTCATTAGTTGCAGTCAGGCTCAGTAAAGAAAAAATTCATGAACTGCACCTTAAAGAAAGACACGGGGACATTACATTCTGTAAAAATAAGTGAATGTTATTTTAAATGCGGAGTATAAATACAGTAGATCCCAATAGATCTTGGGAGCCAAACATTTACTCTACAGGCTGAGCCCAGGTTACCAAGGAGACTCATTCATATTATTATTATTATTATTATTATTCAGTTGAAAAAATAACTAATGGCATACTTTATATTTGCAAATATCATGCATAGTTTTACTACTACTCACTTGCTCCTAAGTTATGTTTGGCGGCAGAGGGATATTCAACAGGATATGAGTGATACAGTGGTTACATGAATGTGCTTATTTCGTATCATCCAAGGTAAGCTGCGCACAGAGGCGTACTAATCCACGTGGCCGCAGAGGCATGAAGAACACGCTTACCCTGTCTGAGGGGTGGAAATTATTAAAAGATCCCCAGAGTACTGGCTGCCTTATTATTGTAAAGCATCCATATTGCTTCACTCTGTGGCAGGGTGTTGCTGTCTTGTTTACTGGAGAATTTCAAGTTGAAGGGCTCCGTGATACATTTTGCTGGGATTGGTTACGTCATGGGAGAAGAAAGTCTGATTTAGCTTTGGGGAAAAAAATCGGGAAAGCTATAGAATAGGAGATTACAAGTTCCGTCTCCATTACAGATTGCGTGATTCTCCAAGTTGTGTTTCTGAGTGTGTGTGAGTGGGTGTTTCTTGAGTGGAGGAAAAGTCTTGGAAATCTGCTTAAGAAACTTAAAAATGGGGTGTTGATTTCTTTCAGAAGTTTTATATATTTTTTTCATCCACTTTCTCCATCACTAGCAAAGAGCTCCTTGCAGGGAAGCGTTTGCATGTCAAAGTGGTAATAACCTTTAAAAAAATGTTTGTTGTCTTTATGCTGTAAATTTATAGGACCCTTTTGTTTCCTTTAAAATCAATAGCTTGTTACACTTAAAAGGGAACTAAATCAAATATTGGAACTAAATCATTTTAAGTGTATAAAGACTCATTTTATTTCCAGGTCACCGTCTTAAATCTAACAGCACATGTTGCTAAAAGAAACATTTATAACCAGAATGAAACAGCACAATAATATGCCCCTTTGGTCAGAAATTGGCCCAGAGTGATATTTTATAGGCTCGTTTTCAAACATATAACTTTGCAGAAAATGGGCAAAGGTTTTTAAATAAGCACACAGGGATTTAAACAACTGAGGTCTACAAGCACTAGATTTAAACAACTAACCGCATTCCAGACCTTTGCAGCAACAATCCTCCTGACATTTCACGGTAAATACTGAGCCGGTTGTGTTTCTCTGCTTCTCTTTAAGTCACCTGCTCTCCGTCTCTGAGGGTCATTCATTTATATCGTAATTTTATTTCCTGTGTATCAGCATTCAGTACCACAAGTGTCTGTCCCCAACATCAGGTAACGAGAAGAAGTGGTGTCGACTAAATAGCTGCCTCTCTCATCTCGCCAAGCTGAATAACTGAATATGTATGACTGCCTTGTGAATTCCTAACAAGTCTCTCCATGGACATTTTAACCAAAAAGAATAAAGATTATTCTCTAAAAGTGTAAACTGCACACAACCTAAATCGCTCCACAACGTTGTATCCAATTGAAAGCACTTTATTGTATTCAACACGATGCACATGCATCTACAACAAGGCACAGGTGAACACTTGGGCCATCAAATATTGGTGATGTTGAATCGGCCATTAAAGGAGTCATAGTTCCTAATGGTTTCATCAGGAATGCAGGGACTAAGGCAGGTGTTAAACTGGTAGATAGATTATTCAATTACCAAACAAAATAGCCTAACTCTTTATGGGTATAGAGATCTGTCTGTCTGTAGATGTATAAAGTACCTGTACAGCCAATATCTCTAATACCATAATTCCACCCATGGCTAACACAGAAGGTGTGGTCTCTATCATTTATGGTGCAACACAACATAGATCGAAATATAGTGGGACGTACTGGATCATCCATCTCCCAAACTGGGCCTTCCTGAATTACCCAAGTGATACCAAGTAAGCCAGACATCCGTCTCCCTACTTTCTCTGCTGATATTATTAATTTAGTTCCGCCATTGTAGAGGCTCAGCTCTTTATCTGCTATGATGCTTCAGAATGTCAGTTGAGTCCCCCCCGCCACACACACACAGGAAAAAGAGGGTGGTCTACCCTCAGACCAGAAGGTTGTATGATTGAATCCTGGGGTCGACACCGTTGGGCACCTTCTGGGTCCCACCTTCTCCAGGCACTCTCTGACTTTTATATCGATTTGCATAACTGTGTCTGCTAAACTAAATGAATAAAGATTTTAAAAGGCGGTCTTAATGCTGTAGTAAAGCACTTGGTAACTTCAATGAATCTCTGGAAATCGTGTGAATATTGGGTTTAAAAGCAGATTTGCGTTTGTGTTGGGTTTGGGAATTTTGAGCCAACTCGGTAAACTGTTCATTTTTCTTTCAATGTCTATGCAAATATAGTGTTATATTGTAGAGCTGGCGGGGTGCGCATGTCCCAAAAATAATTATAAATAGTCCCTTTTATGTAATTGTTGTTGATAATAGTTGTATTGCCTTATTGTCGCACATGTGTTTGTCAGTGTCTTGTGTGAACCCAGTACGATCCTTGTGTGCCTCTAATGTTGTGTAAATTACCCACCGTGTGTGTACCTGACAGTCCACCGTCTGACTACCTTGTGTTTCCACTGTAGTATCTGGGTTCAGTACCCGTTCAGTCCTTGTTATAGTCCTTGTAAGGACTGTAATAAAACAATGTGTTCTTCCCATCATGCAAATCTCCCCATATTTTGCAATGCCTTATTCTGCCTGGTGCTACAATATCAAAAGCAAGCAGAACAAATAAAAATATTTAGATGTTGCACCTCTCGAGTAGCAAAAACACTATCATGCTGTATACGCAAGTGTAAAATAAATTAAAAAACAAAATGAATAGAACTGTTTTGAAAACCTAACTGCTGCCGTGGAGTTTTATTAAACCAAGCTGGGGCCAAATTATTATCATGAATAAAATTGCACAATTGTTTTACTGCATTAATGATTTATGAAAAGAAGCTTCCCTGCATGTAATTTGAAGAGAAAAAAATAAGTATTGGCTTTGGTGTGTTTTGAAAATGGCACTGAGGGCAACTTAAGAATGCTGCGTGCGACAACTGTCGAAAATCACACCTCTGGTATTCTGAGTACTGATTAAATAGCAAGGATGGGACGTTTGGACAGTGCAGTATCTGAAATGCCATTAACAATGCAGGAGAAACTTTGGGAAAGGCTAGTGCACAACTTTACGGCATTCTCTGGACCACCTCAGAGAGATTTTATTTTTTTTCCCTCCTGAGATGGAACTGAATTACAGGCTTTTTCTTCAGATGTTCGCATCTGATGAAGACCAGAATGCTGAGCAGCACTGATGGAAATGAGCGGCCGCGAAGTGGCCGCCGGATAAAGGTAGCATCCTGGGCAATCTCCGCTCCGCCGAGTTCTCCGGCGACTCCCACCAGTACGTGCACCCGCTCTGGCTCCGTCCAGCTGAAACACTTCACTGAAATGCAGGAAATAGGCAGGGTTAATACAATGGGAACTGCTGTGAATATTGAAACAACTCAAGATGGTTACGAAGCACAACCGTAAAAAGGATTTGATCTAGTTGCTGCAGAAATAAGCATATAAAATCCCTTTCCACTGTTGCTGTGTTCATTACTTATTTAAGAGTTAAAACCAAAAATGATGCAATGTGGAATCCAGCGTCCGTACAGACATCGATTCTGTCCCCGGCTTGGCTTGATAAACACAAACCTCACGCCGGGAAGTACAAGGTGTTTGTGGCTTATAAACAGAATGAGGTGGGTGTTGCACGTAAAGATTAAATCACATATAGCGGCAGCAGGGAGGATTTACAGAAACCGTAAAGATGGTGTTAACCTTTAAACGGAGAATTGTGGGCCAGGCCTTCAGCGTAGAGGGAAGTGACCCCCAAAATCCTGGCCAAAATAAAATTTGTATTCCCACAATTTAGGGCCCTATAGGTTTTACTGCTGATATATGTGGAGACTGGTGTCAGTGTGGTGACCTAAGCCTAACTCCTCTGCTGCTTATGAGATGTCGACTAGCTAAGCTATGACGGAGGTCACCGGCCGAAGCGGGTAGGTAAACATGCACAATGCTTAATATTTGCATTTAAAGTGCCAAGTGGAATGTTCAGTCTAAAGATGCTGAGGGTCCTTCAGTGCCCCCTCTGGTTATCAGTGGTAATGCAGTGTCAAAATACTGTAGGGCAGGATGCACATGCCAATAGTTTAAAGAGAAAAATGAAAAGCCAGCCATATGTTTGCGAAGCTGTTAGTTGTTGATAGCTAATGATGATACAAAAGAGCGTCTTCCTGCGCTTATGGGTACAGGGACATGAAGGCTAGCGTTTGCTATCTTAGCATGCACGCTAACAGATCTGTGTTCCACTTCTTCCCGGCACGGGGAAACTCAAAAGGCGGCCAGCTGTCTCCGGAGCCCCACGTGGGTGTCTGAAGATGTTTATGTAAGTTATGTTCCAAATATCGTGGGCTGTTAGTGGCAGTGAATACCCCCCCCCCTCCACCCCCACATAGTGCTTCTAAATGGACGCCGCTTCAGAAGGCTCACCCCGTCCACCCAAATGCTTCCTCTACACACATTTCTTGGGGGGAGCAGCTCAGAATCCTCAGCTCATTAAATATTTGCCAGCCACGTTTGCTTCTTCTGTTCCTGTGAAGGGGGGGGGGGGGGGGGGGGGGGGGGGGGGGGGGGGGGGGGGGGGGGGGGGGGGGGGGGGGGGGGGGGGGGGG
>JAODUD010000043.1:10475592-10486275 GCA_026784285.1 Stomatorhinus walkeri | reverse complement strand
TTGTTTTCATTAAAAATATATAATGACTTGAAAATACATGACAAATAGGCATGATACTATAGTTGTGTAATATCCTCTGTGAGAATCTGCACAGAGTGTTCCTAAGAAGCTACAGTTGTTGATTGCAACAATTTCTGGACGGTCGTGATGTGTTTATTAATGTGTGAAATGTAGTTTTTGTAGGTTTTTTATTTGACTTCTCATCCATTATTTCTTACAGCACAAATGACCATCTCACAAAAGGCATAAGGCAGGTAGTGTGATTGTCCTTCAACTGTTGTCTTCAGGAACAAAACTTCAATCCCTGCTCACTGGGACACTGGAGTGCAAGTCCATTAAACTGTCAGTGGCCTGGGAGCCCCTTCCTCATGCTGCGGGGACCGGGTCCTGCAAATGAGCGCCGGGCTACAACAAAAGGGGCACATCAGAGAGCGAATCAGGGTTGGCCTCTGGCTCCCAGCCCTATCTCTGATGATTGGCCTGCTCTGCTCAGGGACCGCATTTGTGTCTGCCATTTTCAGGGACCGGTCCCACGTAACCAAAGCGAAACAGGGACACTGGTAACGAGTTCTGGAGGACACGGGGATTTCTGATGCTATATAAAAAAAGCAACAGCTAGAAGCAAAGACAGCAACGACCTTTGCGAGCTCGGAAGTTTCTTTGTATCCGACAGCCAAATAGGAGGATCTAGACACTGATTACTAAGCTGTAATATTTTAGGTGTTTTCAGCAACCTGCTGTGCTTGTGTTCTTTGTGTATTTATCCACTGTACTAATATTTCTGGAATGTTAATGAATCACGATAATAAGAATACAGTTTAGTTAAACAAATATTAAATGTAGCAGGAAACGCGTCGATATGCCAAGTCTTCATAAAAGAGTGCAGCACTGTGGATTTATGAGCAGTTAAATTGTATTATCAGATCAATTACAAGGTACGATTAATTATTAATTACCATTCATATTAATATGAAATATGTTTAGATGTGTTTTGAGATGAGTTTTATACCAACTGTTGGCACTAATAAGGAATTAAGGTGGTTGGATACGTTGTGCTTTGGTATTTCATTAAAATCTGTGAGAGAAAGCATCTGCAAAAACTATTGTCTTTTGCCTGAGCCATAGCTCTTACTTCCTAGGAAAAAAATGTCCATCTATCTTCCATAACAGCTCATCCACTCCACTGGTTGTGGTGAGCTTGGAGCCTATCCCAGAATGCACTGCGCTCTGGGAAGGGATACCCTGGGTGGGATGTCAGTTCTTTGCATGTAGTATGGGCAATTTAGAGGTATTAGTTTGTCTAACCTAGGGCTCTCCAGTATGTTTCACGCTGACAACTACTTCTAAAAATGCATCTGGGGCGTGAGGATTAAAGTTGTTGACAGGAGGTGCTGGGGGCTAACCACAGTAGAAGTTGTAGACTGTGGAGGTGGGGGGCATGGTTATAGTAAAATTAATCTGATTACTGCTAAGTGATATACTAGCTACGTATTGACTTCCGGTTGGCTGATAGTAGCTTGTGGTTGAGGTATTAATGACTGCTGGTCTAACTGTGTTCCTTTGCACTGTTCCTGCACAAGACCATCATAATCAGAGATTAAAGGCAAAACCTGCTGTCTCCTACAGGTGGCGATGGGGTGCGAGATTACTAGAAATCAGACATATTAACTCCTGTGTCATGCCAATCATAACCAAAGCGATATGCTTCTAGCGTCTCTCTCCTGTAGGATGGCTGGCTGCTGCCTCACTTGTCTGCATTTTAAAGGCTGCATGGGAGTAATGAGTGTTTTCCGCGCTAACACTTTGCAGCGTAGCGTTTAGCGGCGTGTGCGTGGGCGGATCCCTGTGATTGTGTCGCCGGCAGTGTGCGAACGGCGGTGCTGTCAGCGAACGGCTGAGGCGCTCAGCGGCTGCCTCCTGGAATGAATCCCACTGCGAACCCTCCTTTCCGCCATCAGTCATTTCGCGGCCCCCATCCTCCCGTCTCCAACACACAAACACTACAGAAAAAAAAAGGCACTCAGTGAATTTTCTTCAGCGGGGTGAGTATGCGTGGGGGGGGGGGGGGGTTTATATTGCCAGTCCCACAGCTGACAGTTAAAATCCTCATTTGAATAACAAGCATCATTAAGGGAGGTTGCTTTTATTGCGTTCTGAGTCCTTAATTAGCCACTAATTAGATAGTTCCTCATGTCACTGTGCAAGTATTATGACACAAAATACTTCATCTGGTGTCGAACGCTACTCCCATCAATAATGTCACCGGGCTGCTTCTGTGTCGCTAACGTCAGACTCCCCCGTTACATAATTTGGCAGAGTCATCAGCCTAAGGGTGCATTATTAGGTTTTTATTAAGACAGATTAGAGCTCAGAACCAGTACTGCAGGATTATTTGGTTCTCAAGCAAGTCTGACGGTGGCGGTTCAGCCAAAGGTTTAGGAGAATTCATTTGCCATTACTGGTTATCCAGTACAGCATCTTGGAGCCGATCACAGGAGGTATGGGGAATCTGTGGCAACCCCATGGGGAGGGCAGGTTGGGTACCAGTCCATCGCAGGGCAAACGCATGCATAACCAGGACACTTCAGGGTTACCAAATCACCTGACTGCATGTTTTTCATGGGAAGAAGCTGCAGGAAACCCACGACTCCGGGGGTGTGAGGCCACCGTGCCTCTTATATTATATCTGAATAGTGCTTTCTCAAATTTTTCATCCATCCATCAAAGGGCGACTAGAGATGTTAGTGGCAAACACTCCTTCTCTGCAGGGGAGCAGTGCGGCGACTGGGATATGCGTGCAGCATGGGGCTTCAGCCAGGGCAGCGGATATCGATCGCCGCTGGTAATTACAGTATCATGGTTTGTGCCGGTTGCCTGCGTTATTGATCACCGCATTAGAGCAAGCCACAGGACCTTAGCAGGGAGAAATTACTTCTTTAAAATGCAAGTCCCGAGTCCGACGGCAGCCGGTTAAAAGACGAGCGGCCGGCCCACAATGGTATTGGGCCAAAAACACACTCTGAGGTCTAAATACGCCAATCCTGGCGTTACGGCTTGAGCAGAACTCTGCCATACATCTAACTCCATAGCATCCAGGCCTGTTTCCAGACCGGTGGGGGTGGGGGGGGGCAGTGAGGGTATGTTTATGGCAAGACACCTCTCGCTGGCAGAGAAAGGCCGGCTTTCTCCTCGGCCACCGTCACCGAGAGCATTGACATTTCGGTCACATGACGTCTCCCAATATCACCATCAGCAGCTGGCTGTGATAATCCCTGAATGCTGGCCTCTGCATCCAGAAACCCATCTGCGGAGGCTAGGAGAAGTAGCCGCGACTAGCGGGTCTGTGCTCCTGGCCCGCGGTGAGGTCCGCCAGCCGGAGGGGACCGCTGCCAAGCGCTGGGTGAAAGGCCGCCGCATTCTGTAATCCCCGCGTCGTTGACCCTAACCCCCGTTTCGGCTTGCTGGGAGAACTGTCACAATGCCAATTTGGAGGAGCTGCTTTGAAGGGCGGCGAGGTAAATATCACGCCGGCATCCAGCATTGTGTGCAGCTGATGGGCGGGTCACCTCCGCGCCGACACGTCTCTGTCGGAACGGCCGCTATTGTGGCGCCCAGCTGAAGCAGGGGATTGTGGGGAGGCGAGCTACCGGCCTGCACATCTGCTAAATGGCATCCCTTTGTCTGCTAGCTTCCTCCCCGCTGCATGAATCAGCAGAAGCTGAGCTGATCTGTTTCAGGCCCTTTCTGCCCCAGGTATCATCTTACCTCGAGGGGGTAACATCCACTTTAGAGGGTTAGTTGTTTGGCTTCAGTCAACAAAGTCAGTTTGACATGTCGGATTCTACTAAAGCTTTTTATGAATGCCATGACTATCTATAACAACACATTCATAACACATTATTATGCATTCATAAAGCATTATACACATGATTAGGAACATTTAATAAAAACCCATAATGCATTATAGCGATGTTTATTATACATTATGAATGCTATATGAATCTCTTATCTATAATGCACTATAGATAAGTTCAGAATTTAGTACAAAGCGTCCTCAGTGCTTATACCGAAAATTATTATGTGTTATAAAAGTATCTATAGTGCATTATACTGGAGAGCTCCATTGGAGCTTATGAAGTATTATAATGAACACTATAATGTGTTATAACTGTCAACAGAAGATACTGTGATGCTTTATTAATTCTTATACTGACCATTATAATGCATGATGAAGGTATCTATAGTGCATTATAGATGACAGCTTTAAGTCATACCGCATCCACTTAAGACACAGTCATCATTTGTTTTTTTCTTCCGTTTTCTTTTATCTCATATTATGTCACGTACTTCTTTAAATATCCAACAATCCAATTTTTTCAAGCACAATTTATTTACTTACTCTGGGTCTGATATGGCTAGAACAGTGATTCCCTGTCCGGTCCGCAGGGACCCACAGAAGGTCCATGTTTTTGCTCCCTCCCAGCTCCCTACCAGACATCCCATGTTTTTGCTCCCTCCCAGCTCCCTACCAGACATCCCATGTTTTTGCTCCCTCCCAGCTCCCAGTAGGGTTTGGATTAGAGCAACAATGTCAATGGTCTCTGGGTCCCTAAGGACTAAATTAGGAAACACTGCGCCAGAACAATGCACAGTGATTTGTAATGGCAAGACTATGACTTTTCTCTTTCCACTGCATGAAAAAGTTTCCCCATTCTCATGTTGTATCCCTTGTGGAAATTCACTATGGTTTCCTATGGTTTTTATGCAGTAACCATAGTTTTACTATGGTATCTTATGGTACTTTGGTACTACCCATAGTATTACCATGGTTTGGAAAGACCATGGTAAGACAAATAATAATAAAAATATGACCAAGATTATACTAGGGTTTAACTGTAGAGAAACCATGATATAACTGTAGTCATGGTTTCCATAGTTACCCAAAAAAACATGAGAAACGGCAAACCATTGTAAACCATGGTTATTTAATTATAGTAAAACCATGGTTCATTTTTGTAAGGGATGTGGTGACAGCAGTGGGGATACAGATAATGGAACATGCCTCTGGATAAGCGGTGGGAAGATAGATGGATGGATGGATGGAATATCCCATGGTGTGTGAATTGAATTCCGTAAACATTTGTTTGCTTTATATAGCTATTTACATGTAGCTACCCAGATCTTGTACAACGACAAGGAAAATACAAGGAAAAATCATTATCTTCCTGTGTACCTAAGGCCCACTGAACTGTAATTATTCCTCTATTCTACATTAGCCAGGGAAATAAGATCCTGCTGAGTTTTACCAGCATTCCCAGTTTAAGTTACACGCTGAGAAGCTACCCTCAGCGCAGAATGTCGGAGTCTGCTTCCTTACTTCGGTAATTTCTCCATGTCAAGGATTCTATTGTTATTTTTATTTATTAGGGAAAGGAGCAAATTTGAGATTTCTTTCTGGTTTCATAGGAGCTAGTGAGAGTTTATTGGCCTTAGCTTTGCAGCGAGCGGATTAAATAATGGAGAAAATCTGAATCATGCAAGGGTTGGTTTTTAATGGCAAGAGGGGGGGCTGCGCACTTTCATGAATGATTTCCATAAAAGAAAGTTATTTATTTGGGGGTGTTTACACTGATAGAATTGCAACGCAAGGTAATTTAAAGAGCAAAATGAGCCAGTTATGTCATGCTACACTGTCTACAATAGCCTAATGTGGCTGAAAACTCAGATTTTCCTCTCTTCTGAAGCTTTAGGTATGTGCGTCCTTGTTTAGATGCATTGCAGATGTGAAGGACAGAGGGTCAGCCATTTTCGGTCTGAATGAAAAGCCCAAGGGTATCTCCCACCTCTTCCTTTGTCAGCTCTTACACACAAAGGCCTCTTAAGGGACCCAGGAGAGGAGTGAAAGCTTTCATATAAAGCACAGCTCCCTGTCGGTGTTATTACCATTCGTAATATCCTCCCTCCGTACCTGAATAATCGCCTGGAACGCAGCTATCAAATACCAAGGTCTTCACTCGTTCAACTCCCGAGGGTCAAGCCCACCCACCGCTGGAAGAGGCACTCCTGTCAATCACCATGGTAGGGCTCCAATCACATTGGAGTGTAATGTCAATAAAGACAGTCAAATCCCTACACAGACTCCGACTGCAAAGATTACAGGATGGATGGAAGGAAGAAGAAAAAATTGTGCTTTTTAAATTAATTTCACAAGCTTCAGTGTTTTTACACCACAGCTTAACTGACATATCAATGTTTTCACTAAAGACTGTACTACATTTTACCATATTTTTTTTACTGCAGAGAATGTAAGAATTTTCAGTTTTATAATTATATGACAAAAATAGAGCCATTTCTATTAACAGGTTAATATTTTTTGACAGCTATTTGATGGTACAACATCAATGTCTTTACATGGATTGAAAGTTTAGACGTTTTGGTAATGAGTCCTGTCCCCTAAAGAGTAAACAAAACCAAATGGCAGCCGCGTCATTTATCGATGACCCAAACAGCAAGAAGAAGCTGCAGACACCACGGTCGTAACCAAGTAGTGGCGGTTAGGGACAGTCTGTTGGATTGACAGATGAGAACGTGGTCGTCTTCCCAGAATCCTCAAGGAGTGTGTCAACAGATTTAAAATTTTAAGAGCCAAAAAATGGCAGAAATAAACAGGGAGTCATTAGCCTACTGTAACCTAAATAATAAAATATAGTTTTTTTTTTGCTGGACTTACGGGATCTGGCTGTTGCCTCAGACCTTTTCTGGTACCTACTGCTACCTGTTTGGTGTATATTCTGTCTGTGTTTGTGTGGATGCTTCCGGATGTTGCACTGACGATCGGTAGTTCACCAGTTCAAATCCCCGAGTTAGAGCGTGATTTCACCACTGGACCTTTGGGCAGGGCCATTAACCCCCATTAACTCCAGGGAATTTCTGACCTTGCTTTCTCAAAAAATGCACACCGCTCTGGATGAAAGCGCCCACTAAACAAATATAAACTGGTGATTCCCAGGTCATGCAGCTTTGGGTGAACTAGTGATTTAAAATAGCAGTTACCTGCTTTCTGAGACAATGACGGGGACATTATTTAAATGATGTCTATATAGAAGCCTTGGCCTTGCAGCTCAAGTCAAGCGAAAGAGCAAGATGATGTAACATAAACAGCCTGCCCAGTTTGCTCCTGTTTGGGAATCACACCGTTAATGGTGCTGATATGAAAACCAGCTGAAATGTGATCTTTCTAATTGTAATAGATGGCTGAAACGGTCAGTTTAGGTTGGCGGTATTAATATGAGCACCCAGCAGAACTCTGGATGCTTAGCTTTGTTTACCCAGAAGATTGGAACAGCGTTTATGTGGGATCCGTGTATGATTACCATCTAATTTTACACCAGAGCGACCATCACTGTGATCTCTCAATATATTTTTTCCTTTGAATCCCTTGATGCACTGTGCAGTAAACAGGCTGTCTCCGGGTTAAGAATCTCCGACTTACAGACAACTCGTACTTACGTGCGGACTGCCATAGAGCCTATTATATCAAATATCCAGGTTGAATACAATGCACACACTGCTTTGCGATGCTCGAGAAAGCATTGCATGGCTTTAACGGTTCAGCGGCTCAGCATACAGTACAGTAACGTATGAGGTTACTTTGATTATTTCTGCATAATACTATTATTATTGTTATGTGCCCTATCATTATTTTTCTGACTTACCTACAAATACGACTTATACACAGATTTAAAGAATGGATCCCGTTCGTAACCTGGGGACTGTCTGTATATAGGATATGCCAATGCAATGTTTTAGCAAAGCAAAACACCCAGTCATTTTCAGAGTTTGACAGCATCTCCCTGTAGACCAGTGAGTAATGGGTTTGTTCTCAGATCTATTTAGGGAATTTTCCATCTGCTTCAGATTCAAATGGGAAATTAGGCTAGATATTATCTGTCCATCAATTTTGAATGTTAAGCTGTAGCTTTTAAGCTGATTTGGAAAATTGCTTAGACAATTTTAAACAAAGTATTTTTTTCTTGTGGAGAAACATCAGCTTCATAAAATCAGTTCCTCTTTTATCACACATCATCCTTTGATCTTAGAGCCTCCTGGGTATTGGAACTCAGAACTGATATGTTTGTACTTTCTACAATGATTCATTTAAAAGGGAGTATCAGGCCAATGATTCATTTAAAGGGGAGTAGCAGGCCAATGATTCATTTAAAGGGGAGTATGAGGCGAATGATTCATTTATCAGGGAGTATCAGGCCAAGGATTCATTTAGAGAGAAGTATGAGGGAAATGAAGTTGACAGTGAATCTGAAAGCACATCTGTGCGGCTTTTGCTCCCTGCTTCTCACTGAAGGGGCAGACACTTGGTTCTCTTGTGGTGTATTTTATGAGGTTGCTCTGGGACGTCCCGTAAGCTTCAGACTGGCCATGAATTGAAGTCAGAGCCGTAATCCCACTTAAAATCCATCTTCTTAGACAGAGGGTCATTGTACCAATAAGTGCATGGTAATTTCTTTGTAGTATCTGGCAGTGATGGATGGATGGATGGGTAATATTTTATTAATCCTGAAGAAAAACTCAGGATTACAGGAGCACAACACATATATTGACAGTAAAAAGCCATTTAGAGAGTAAGAAACAGTATCAGTAAAAAAAAAAAACACAATAAATAGTAAGAGCACTCATAAATAGCATTGCACAGTGGGTTTTGTAATGAGAAAATGATTGTGTTGCAAATGCAAAATGTGCCTAAGACATTCAGATCCATTCAAACAGTTGATTGACTCTCTCTGCCATAGGGGTGGGGGGATACTATCCCAGGCAAGCCAGTGAACAAGGAAGGGATTACCCTGGACTGTATGCCATTTGAGGCACACTAATGGCAAAATCTTGCAAACTGGAATATGTGAAGGAAACACTGGAAGAACTTGCAAACTGAAATATGTGAAGGAAGCACTGGAAGTACTTGCAAACTGGAATATGTGGGGGAAACACTGGGAGTACTTGCAAACTGGAATATGTGAAGGAAGCACTGGAAGTACTTGCAAACTGGAATATGTGGGGGAAACACTGGAAGTACTTGCAAACTGGAATATGTGAAGGAAACACTGGAAGAACTTGCAAACTGGAATATGTGAAGGAATCACTGGAAGTACTTGCAAACTGGAATATGTGAAGGAAGCACTGGAAGTACTTGCAAACTGGAATATGTGAAGGAAACACTGGAAGAACTTGCAAACTGGAATATGTGAAGGAAACACTGGAAGTACTTGCAAACTGGAATATGTGAAGGAAACACTGGAAGTACTTGCAAACTGGAATATGTGGAGGAAACACTGGAAGTACTTGCAAACTGGAATATGTGAAGGAAACACTGGAAGTACTTGCAAACTGGAATATGTGGAGGAAACACTGGAAGTACATGCAAACTGGAATACGTTAAGGAAACACTGGAAGTACATGCAAACTGGAATATGTGAAGGAAACACTGGGAGTACTTGCAAACTGGAACATGTGGAGGAAACACTGGAAGTACTTGCAAACTGGAATATGTGAAGGAAACACTGGAAGTACTTGCAAACTGTGCTGCAGGTGTGCGGCACCAGTGCCATCCACTGCATCACCCTGCAGCAAATGAACAGATGCACAAGCCGCATAAATCCCCAAGTCACATGAAACACACTCCCTTGCGTGTTTTACACATCGCCCAACGACCACAGAATTAGCTAATTAAACAGCTCAATTTCTTTTGCTCTGCATTCGGTAAAGCCAAACAGAGCCTGCATAACGAGACCTTTAATTAAGTGAAGTCTTTAAATTACATGTGCCAGTGAATCATGGCCTCAGACGAGGGTCGTTTTGTAAATTTAGTTGCTTTATTCTGAGGAATTGGCTGTTGGTGGGTGTTGGCATTGTGGATAAAAGGCCGCGATGAGCAGCGATAGTGTCTCCATCTTAAGCCAAATACAAGACTCCCTGGCTTGCTGATTGTTATCTCTGCACAATCCTCTGTTGGATTAAAAACGTATCGATTGCAGAGTTCGCTCCCCTCAAAAAGTCCTTAAAAATCTTTATCTGGAGTAGACGATGCGCATGTTTTTTATTTATTTTTTATTTTTTAAATGGGTTCTTCTTGATGCTATCGACCCTGAGGCTCTTTATCTCATTATGTGATGCATGTAAATATAGCCAGTGATGAATATGAGCCGTAAGCAGGCGCTTTCAAAGAGACCACCCATTATGCGAGTCAATGCCAGACAGGTCAATATGCCCTAATTAATGGTGAGATAGGACATCAAAAAGCCACGTAAAGGAGGGGTGGAAAACACAAGATTGCTCTCAGGACCACCGCACAGCTGGTATTTCTGAGCTTCTATTAATATCTTTTATAGTTTTTAATCTAAAAGGCAATTTGTAAGAGACTTGTGTGCCCCCACGGCCTTTGGGAGACCCGGCCGATTGTAGGTCTAGAGCGACAGCCCAGGCAGGGGGTGTGACAGCAAACCAATCAAACAGCGGGAATGTTCCATGCGTGGAAGCCGCAAGGGATGATGGGAGTTTGACATGGTGTTTATGTTGCCATGTGACAATGAGGAGTGAATGGTAACAGAGGAGCCACTAGGGGCGCCATAGAGTAATGGCAGGTAAAAGAGGAGCCACCAGGGGCGCCATAGA
>JAODUD010000043.1:10437879-10457569 GCA_026784285.1 Stomatorhinus walkeri | reverse complement strand
AGACAGGAAGTAAGTACACTGGGAAGGACCGAGGGAGACAGGAAGTAAGTACACTGGGAAGGACCGAGGGAGACAGGAAGTAAGTACACTGGGAAGGACCGAGGGAGAGAGAGACGTGGAATGAAGCAGAGAAGGAAGGGCAGGTCAGGGCAAGATGAAAGAAAACGAGTAAAGTGTTCAGTGAATTACATCAGGTAAACAATATCACACACTGAATGCGAAGGAGAAGGAGCTTTTCTAGGGAGGGGTGCACGTATTGCTGCTTTGGGAAAGGTAACTAAGCAGTGTCAACACGAGGGGAATCGTGGTGTCCTCATACAAATACATTATTGTGACGATATACTTAACTCTGCGCATCTGGGTCCTTTAAGTAAGAGGATTTTTTAAAATCAATTTGATCCATAAATAACTAATCACTGTATTAAATCATAATTCTTAGAGTGCCCTTAGGAAAAAAAAGTTTTATTTCAACAGTTGGTGTTTTATTGAAACAGTGAGAGAATACTTCTGTAGAGTGCGGTGTGTCTTCGTATATTTAGCAATGTCATGACTCAGACTCACAGAAGAAACATTTATTGGCCTTCACATGATGTGAGGTAAAATAGTTCAACCTGGGTCATCAGTCCATCATACCAGGGCTACTGCCCCCTAGCCTCAGAGTCCAACAGACTGTTCACTGTTGTAATCAGGGAACAAGTGAGACTTGGGCCACTGACTTGATGGACATCTCCTGGATGAGGTGCACAAGGAGGCAGACTCATAGGAAAACCCCAAAACAAGACCCTAGCTGTGGAAAGCCGGCCACCAGGAACATTAATCCAGGAACAGAAGACTCAGAAACTCAGATCAAGACTCCGTTTCACAAGACCCATGAACCCAAAGACACTAACCTGAGTTCCAAAACTACCAGATCAGTAACCCTGCTTGCAGCTGACAAAAACACAGGAGAAATACAAGCCAACTGCATCAAGGCCCACAAGAAAGCCTGATTTGACTCAGAGTCTGAGACCTATGCTCTAAGATAATGTTTCCCAATGCAGTCCTCGTGGACCCACAGAGAGTCCACGCTTGGTAAAACAGGGACTGTCTGGCAGGAAGCTTGGAGGGAGCATAAATGTGGGTAGGGAACTTGGAGGGAGTGAAAACGTGGACCGGCTGTGGGTCCCCAAGGACCGGATTGGGAAACACTGCTCTAGGAGCAATGCCAATGACTGAGACATGGTAAATGCTCAATGCTCTGTTTAAATAAGGTTAGGCTATAATTGCCGCTGGCTCAGAGCAGGAGCCCAGAGCAGGATCAATTACCTTATTAATCAGGAACAGGTGTGACACAACCCCCTCCTTAAGGAGCAGTTCTTGAAGCCCCAAAGAAGCTTGTCTGGCCAAAACCAAGACAAGTCCAACTGAAAAATGGACACCTGTCTTAATCCATCTGGTTGCCATCCCCAGACGGTGAGGATGAGAGACTCAACCAAGATAAAGGGAGATGTGTTTAACCCATAATGTGTGAGGAATGAATCTGACTGGAGCTGATTTATTCCATGGGCTATGTATGCCCAGAATTCACTGTACTGTTTTTCTCTATGTTTCAGCACATTTGAATGTAGGAGAGGAGCGGGAAGGTGTTGGAAATGGCATACATGTAGTTTTCCCATGCCACAGACAGACAGAAGATAGCAGATGTCCCTTTGCACCACCCTTCCCTGCTCCTCCACCTTAGACAGCAGGTGTGGTTGCCCACCTGTGATATTCGGCACCATGTCCCATCAAAGATGTTGTCCCTTCGATACAATCTCGATCATTGCATTATTCACAGCTGTTTATGATTTTAGTTTTGCTTAGTTTTGCTAATTACTAGGGTAAACGGTCTAGGTGGTTTCTTCCCTGTGAGGAATTGCCAACACGTTCGAGTGTCTCAGATCCCTGCTTTTCCTCATGTGATTGATTTTCATCTCGTGTGGTTTATCGAGTGTGTTTCTCCTGCAGAGGTGGCAATTTCAAGTCCAGAAAATAAAGTAAAAATTTTGTTTCAACCAACCAGTTGAGTACTCTGTGACTATGACTCTTTATGCTAAACTGGTTGGTTGAAAGTAAATCATGGTCTGGATTTTTACTTTCTGGACCTGAAATTGCCACCTCTGTACTCCTGCCATTTTGACTGGTGTGTTTGCCCCCATCCCATTCTCACTGCCTAACCTCGCACCCCCAGCACAGACCTTCTTCCTCACAATCTTTGCTTCATTTTCTGACTTTGACTCTTGCTTCACATTTTGCTTTCATTTTCACCTTCATTTCATTTTCACTACTTTCCCCTGTCCTCGAGGTTACAGCTCATTAAAATCTCGTTACAATGATCTTGAAAATCAGAACGGTTAATCAGCTTAATACCATGTAAATAAATACTTAGATAAATAAAGGCCCAGGAACATTTGGCCTCAACATCAAAGACAGACAAAGACACAACTGAAAAAAAAGAGATGCGTAGAATCACACAGGATTAAAAATGCATTAGAAGTCATTGTTCCACATGATAATTTCCATGTGATTATATTAATGTAAACTGTTTACACGCTTGTGGATTTCCAATTAAATCTTTGGCTAAAAATACTTTGGAATAGCACTCTGGCTAAGACTTGAGAAAAGGAGGATTTACACGTAATATTAATATTATCCAACAGAGAAAAACAGGTGGATCACGCAACACTGTTTTTGTATTTAAATTACTCTAAAATATATTTGTGTTAGGCGCTATATGTTATTTATTAAATAAATTCATAAAATGGGTTATAGTTGTCAAAAATGTATTTGAAGGCGTCGAAAGGGTATATTTAAATTGGACTGGAAACACATAATCATGTCTCCAAGATATGGCTAATCGGCACACCATGGTTACCTTTCCTTCTATCTGATGTGTTTCACTTTCAGCCTTTTGACGTTCTTGTTTATTTACATCAACTCCATGCTCTGCTACCTCTCTGGAAAACCTGAAAACATAAAAATCTACATTTTTAATTATGCATACAGCTTATAAGTAATTATCCACACCATATATAATATCTGAAGATAAGTTACAGAACGCTTGAAGTCTGCAGTTGATGAAATGTTGTCATTTCCAAGACTCACAGTCAAGCAGAGAGAGAGATGATTATTTCTCAATAACACTGAAGTGTGTCTTGAATGCCTGTAATATTTTTCTTATTTATTCACTTGGGAGTCCATAGCAAACCACAACAAAATCTGTAAATTGGATAAAACTTTAAAGTGTCATTGTCACATTTGCAAATAAACTGTAACCACAGACATGCAAGGATAAAAGATGTGTGCCACATTTGCATTTTGATTAGGTTGAGACCTCATCTCATAACATTGTAGTAAGGCAGCGTACAGAAGGGATCTTCAGCACCACGGACAGCAGATCTGCCGCAGCACACCGCCTGAGAGGCGTTCAGGACCCTGGCTAGCAGCTCAGGCTAACACACAGGTTAGAGGGTTGTATTAGCTGGAACAGACATACCAGGAAATGAGGAGCTGTCACTCTCAGAGGCATCACAACAGAGCACGAGCCTGCTGGCTCGCCTGATGACAAACACCAGGCTTTTTCCCTTTAATTTACTTAATAGAAATCCTGTCCTGCCCATAAAATACTTTCTGAGGCTTAAGAGTCTCATACAGTGTGGTGTGGTGCTCAGTATAAGGCAGGCTTATCTTTTTTAGGTTGCGCTATAGATGTCCTATAATTTATACATAATATATATCCATTACTATTATCATCCATGCATCCATTTTCTGCACCTGCCTCTCTTAAGTAAGGCCGTGGGGATCGAGAGCCTTGGAAGTTATGGATGCAGGGCAGGGAATAACCCAGGGTTATTTATTATTATTATAATTACTGTTATTCTGGGGTGTGTATCTGTGCCCTGTAATGAACTAGCATCCCATCCACGGTGTTCCCCTGCCTTGTACACCTTGGAATATGCTCCAGGCCCTGCTTGACCTTGCATTGTATTAGTGCAGTGTTTCCCATGATCCTCGGGCCTGCAGTTGGCCCATGATTTTGCTCTTTCCATGTTCCCTGTATGACAGTTCATATTTTTGCTCCCTCCCAGCAAAAATGTGGACTGTCTAGAAAACGTTGCATTAGCGGATGGAAAATTTGTCTTCACGATGCGGTTAACTGGTTTATCTTTGGTTACCTTTGCTTACTTGGTCAGCTAGTGACTGAGTCAACTACCTACAGTAGTCAGCTAGTGACTGTTGATGCACTGTAATCCCATGAAGCTTCACTTTCAGATTTGAGTCACCAGTAGTGTGTGAAAATCTGTGAATTCACATACTTATTTGTAAGGCACTCATCCTGGGATAGGGAGAATTCCAGGCATCAGGTGTCTGGCTCAGAATCAACATCCGGAGCGATCTTTCACGGGAAAATAAGCAAACCGTGTTATTGTGTTGTTTACTTTAACTGGGTACTGAAGCTTCTCAACAATCCCTGAGCTTAAACCAACCGTACATGCAAATATGCCATCTTTTGGTACAGTGTGAACACTTGGATCGTTCTAATTGCGGAGATAATTGTGCAATGTTGACGAAATACAAGCTAAATAAACCAATGGCAAGAAGCACTGGTGCAGCCTCCTAGAACAGCAGAAAAGAGCTGGGGCTAATTTTAATGGAGAGTATTAGACTCTAATTCCAGCTATTAACTGAAAATCCCCTTATATCTTTGCCCCATCACCCAGGGGGCCGCAGTGGAACACTCCCGCTTTGACAGACAGTAAAGGACACTCTGTGACTGACACCGATTGGCGAGGCAGGTTTTACAGGAAATCCACATCAAAAACTCCAATAAAGATGTTAATTGGAGGAGGCGCTGGCGAGATCATATGCTGTTTCGTCGATTGGCTGAAGATTCGTATATATTTTTAACCCTCATTCGAAATTCACAGCCATTAAAGCAATAATGCTGCCGGTCGCATTATTACCCGGAATGCATGGATTTTTTTAGGTGCAGTCCTTGTGTGCGTTAGAATATGCTTCAGTGCTGGCACCAGTGCAGTGACTGCGAACCCTGCAATCAGGCCTGAGCCGTGACAAGAAGAAGGATCCAGGTAAGAAAAGGGAAAAAAAAAAGACTTGCATTCTAAATTTCCATAGTTTTTCGCCTTCAGCTCAGTTAGCATTAGCAGCTACAGGTAAAGTCAAATTTAGTTGCTACTTTGCATGACAGGACGACCAGCAATGGACAGCTGCAAGGCTACGTTATGCTGGCCTTACTGTGGTCAAAAGAGAAAAGGGCGAGAAATCCACAGTGGAATAAAGATGTAATCTTTGGGGTGGGGGGCACTGTTGATCTTCCTGTTGGCGCCCCCCCATGAAATAGCGAGCTACAAATTCTGCCAAAAGTTAACGATCTTGACGGCAGTGTCCTTAGCTCCCTCCCTGAGTGACCGGGGTCAGCTTGCATCACGCTCATAGCCGCTGCCCGGCGTGTACAGTAGGTATGTAGGTAAGAGGTCCCAGCCGCATTTCTGTGCTGAAGGACTCCTGTGACCCCCCCCGGTCTGCTGGGAAAAAGCTCCTCTGTCTGACTCGTCTCCTCACGGTCGCTTTAGAGGCGTCCCAGATGGTGCTGGAGTACAGGCTGTCTAAATGTACGTCATGCCCTTCACACTTCAGGACCTTGTAGCCCTAAACCTCAAAGTGGTTCCTTAAGCAGTGATTCCGACGGCTTTAAGTGTTTCCATGAGCCTTTTGGCTGATATCTGTTGGCTGCGAACCATAATAGTCCACAATGTGGACATGACTTCTACGCTGTGTCCTTACAAATCAATCCAAGGAGTATGCCTTGGGCGGTAGCACGCATCGATCTGTTAGATGGGCATTTCACACCTCTCCATCCACTCAGGTCTCGTACCAGTATCCCCCACCTAGAAATTCCCTCTGGAATGTCTGGGAAACTCCTACCTTTCATTATCCTGATGCTGGCTGGCGAGCCGGTAATCTGTATCACGTTGATTGGCTAAAGCGCCTATCCTCCCCCCCATAGGCTTTGAATTGATTCGTTTTTATCCATCTCTTTCTCCATTCTATTTCAATTAATGTCTACCTGCAGCCTCAAAGTTACCACCATTTGCTTTCTCTTATACTCTTATACACAATTATACGAGACGAGATTTTAATTCAATTCCTGGGAGCCAAATTTTGGACACCTGTGCGGAGGATGAAAATGAACACATATATCTGAATAAAATTTTTTTTCTCCAGTTCTACGAAGGGCTGCAGTATATAGCAAATATATCAGCTTATTACTCGCCATTGTAAAGTCCAAGGTCAATCTTTTATTACTATTCTGCTTTAGAATGAAAATTTAAGAATGGTTTATGGCGAACAGCTTCTCAGCCATAAGTATCATGGCACCAGCTTTGGAAAACTACTATAAAGTTCTCAAGAACCTGTGCTGAGCATCTTTAATATCTTTTTTTCATTAAAGATCTGAATTTGAGCACTGTGACTCATTTCAGCCAACCAGGTCAAATCTTTTGCATTAGTTTTAATGGATATGTGTCCCTCTGTAATACAGATATGTATTACCCAGTTCACAATCACCTCTCTGAGACATAGTTTGGAGACAAGGCAAGCTGAAATGTATAGCCTTCTAATATAGATCTTACAACAGTATTAAATGAAAATGAATACTGAAATTTTAATTAAAAAGACATGGGCAGCTTGATTGGCAGGATTATAGTGCTCTAGGGTTTATAAATGTCCGGGTTGGTGTGTGTAGAGTTCCTCAAATTCTTAAATTTCTCTGCTCACTGATGTGCTCTTAAAGTAAATGCCAGTCCCTGTTTTTTTTTTCTTTTTTACTGTGTGTTCTAGAGGTGTAAATTTCAAGTTCAGAAACTAAAAATCCAGACCAGGATTTTCTTTCAACTGACCAGTTGAATATAAATAGTCACATTCACATCGTACTCAACCAGTCGGTTCAAACAAAAACTCGGTCTGGATTTGTACTTCCTGGACCTGAACTTTCCACCTCTGATGACTAGCCTTGGTAGTATATCCGATACCATGTGCATCCCCAGTGAAAGAAGGGCTGCGTGACGAACGTCTTCGCCTTTTTCCTTTTGCCGAGACTGGAGATTTGCCAAAATCCCACCACTAGCGTGCTGTTTGCCGGACATCAATGCTGCCACTTCTAGTGTCTTCTTCCTCCTCGTGGTGCTTTTCCTGGCCGGTGACTTTCCCTATGGATAGAATCCATTCTACCTCAGCAACCTGCTTCCAATGACTGTTTTAATAATGTAGATGCAGCAGGTGGCTTGAAAGTTGCCTTACCTGGCACTGAAGCCTTAGACATGGTATTTACAACTATTCTACAAAGACACACACACACACACACGCACACGTTTCCTCTCAGCTGCCTCAGTTCACAATGCGGGTTGACTGCACCAGTCGAGTCTCTCCGGTTCTTTTGTCTGATTTATTTCCCAGTCTTCCATTTCCTAATAAAGCCTCATGTCCCCCGATGAGAGCAGCCCTGGTAACCACTGCTGTTATTTGAAAAGGTAATTCTGAGTTTAGCATTACTGGTGTAAAGGGAGACATCGCACATGCAGAAACCTCGGCTGCCCCAGGGGCACATTTAGTATATGGATTCCTTTCCAGTTTATTCTTGTTTGTCTACAATTAAGCAGCCCTCAGATGATATTAGAATTGCAACATGATATACCAGGATACTCTGCCCCAGTGTATCAGTCATATGCAATACTGTGTATCAGTTATGTACAACATTGTTTGTCTGTCATATACAACACTGTGTATCAGTTAGATAAAACATAAGACACTGTGTATGAGTCATATACAATACTGTGTATCAGTTACATGCAAGACTGCGTATCAGTCGTATACAACACTGCGTCAGTTATATGCAACACTGTGCATCAGTCATATACAACACTGCATCAATCATATGCAACACTGTGCATCACTTATATACAACACTATGTATCAGTCCTTTATGTTAAAGCAGTCTTGTTCTAATAAACTTAGCTAAGTCTTGACTACCGGTCCAACATAATAGCCAAACTAAAGCGATTGTATGGTGCTGACAGGAGCAAAATCTGCAAACACTTCTCTGGTGTTTAGGGAGTTTCCACTTCATTTTCCCTCCTTTAAAGTACTGTAGAGTACTGTAGAGTATTGATTCCTTTGGACCTCTGAGGTTATGTTTGACATGCCTTTCATTAATGATGGAAAATACAAGATAATAAGTAAATCCAACAAGAATTCACAGCAGTCGTCTGTTCAGTTATTTACTGTCTGTCTCTTGCATTATGACTGGCTGGTGTTTACGGAGTATAATCAGAATGTACTTAACACTCTAGAATCCATGATCACAGTGGGAAAGTAATCAAGTGTTTATGAATATTTAGTTTACACTTTTTTTGATTGTTTTAAGAGAACTTTGTGCTCCTCTATTCTGTTTGTTTCATAGAGGTGTTTTGATGATGTCTTGTGCTATGATATGTTTTAATTGCTTAAAAGTACCTCCAGAAAATACTAAAATAAAAATAAACCCTGTTGCACAATATATTATCAAATTTTCATTCGTAAGAAGAATGTTCAGCCTTAACTGGGTTTTAGCTGCAGATCTAGGCGATTTTCTAATGTAATTCTGAAAGCAATTATAAACCTCCTCTTACAGCAAACACTCTCCCTCTCCGTCAATTTGCATTCTAACCTTTTGCACGAAGCTGGTTCATAGAACAAACATTATATCCGCCAAAATGTGTATCTCCTTAAATACGTAAAAGGGCAAGATCCAGTCACAGTAACTTCACTAATGCGAAAGAAATTAAAAAATGTAAAACTCCCATTTAAAGAGCTGAAAAACAATAAGTCAAAAGGTGTTCTTAAATTTTTAAAGCTTTGCTTTGTCAACCCATCCTTTATTGCCCAGTTATTCCCTGCCTTGCGCCTGTAGCTCCTGAGATCCTAACCCCCATGATCCTAAATAGGTTAAACGGATACAGGAAATTGGTGAACGGATGTATTGTTGCTTTGCACTTGGTAACATGGTGGTGCAGTGATTATCACTAGTGTCTTACACCACTAGGGGTGGGGCTTTGAATCTCATTTCTGCTCTGTTTGCTTGGAGTTTACATGTTTCTCCTTGTTGTGTGGATTTCCACCTGCTTTCCAAAGACATGCGATTAGGCCGTTTAGAGTTACTGAATCGCCTGTAGCCTAATGCTCGTGTTCTGTGGTGGATGTCAGCCTTCCGTGTTCAGACATCCACTGACCAGCAGGTGGCGATCTAACCACCGCAGCCCCGTCTCTGCTGAGAGCGGCTTTTCTGAACCCTGCCTGAACCCCGGTGTACATGGACTGAGGGGATGCATCTGAGGGCAGCAAAGCCCCCCCCCAGCTCCTCACATTCTGGGGGACCGATCAGCTGCTTCCAGTCACGTCTGTGTTCCAGCGGCCTGAAGCTGAAGTCTTGTTCCAGACAAAGTTATCTTGACATTTCTCCAGTTTTCGTGAGTCCTGTTAGGGTCGAACCACACAGCTACTCATTCTCAGCTCCCTTGGCCGTCTGACTACGCCCCCGCCCATCGCGTCGGTACCTCCTACCCGCTGTACTCCTTCACCCACATCTTTAATACTCCTGCCCCCGTTTTCTGTACCAAACCTGTTTCCGACCCCTTACTGCAGTCACCATTAAGTTCTGTACTGCTTCACCTCGCCTTTTGGACCTACTCTGTTACCCTTTACCTCAAAGCACCAAAGACTCAATGCAGAGTCTGCCATCTTCTAAAGTCACTTTTCCTATTCCTATAGTCTTCTGGTTATTACGGATTCTGATGGTCAGCCATTGAGCACGGCTCTTTAAGGTGGAAATACGAAACCTAAGGGCACAGACATCATTCCAGAAAAGGCTCTTAGCAACTATGCACATGCAGAATGTTCCCTCATTATCCCGTGAGTTGCACAGGAACACGGCATTGATGGTTGTCCTTTTTGTCGACTGTATAACCAATATACCATATTTTCTGTGACTTACATATCAGGAAATTATTCCGTAACTATTAATAACCTGTTACTAATCATTTGCTAGATTACTTACAATAACATTTAGAAATGCATTGCAAAGCTTCGTCCTGTCACACGTAGTATTTACTAAAAACACGTATATTTGAGTATGGCTGCACTTCTGAGTATGGTTACTAAACCATTGCTTTATATTTTCATGTGATTTACAAACTATTTTGTAAAGAAGTGGAGGAAGATATGATTGTAGCACATTTCACATTTCATCTATTAGTGAATCTATACATTGTCAAATAATTAGGAAAAGTTTATTAATAGGGTACTACTTTACAATAAGACTGATGAATGGTTTATAATCAGGTTATTAATTAGCTTGCAACACCTTGTAAATCATTAATAGACATGTTATAACAAGTCTTTTTTTATTTTTGAATTATTGAGTTACCACCATTTATGTTAAAGACTCTTCACATGCTTTCTAGTAGGAAATACCATTTGAAGGATATTCAAGAAACAGAACCAACCAGCATCTTGGTGAGACCTGTATTCAAGGCATACACAGCCTTATGGAGCTATACAGACCTGTCAGTTTGAGACCACAGTAATTCTTCCCAGGGGGAATTTTCTCCATGGTGGCATCAGACTGGATGAAGTAGGTGTGTGATCAGCTAATCAGTGCAAAAGGTCTGGGGATGTAAAAGAAAGAGGTCATAATTTCAAAATTAGAGGTTGAATCTGCGTTATATCCTATCAGCTCAACTTGATGAACACTGAATGCGATGTGAGGCAAAAAACAGAATCGCAATCGGCACTGTAATGGACGGCTAACACTGCGACCTGTTAGCGCAGCGCTCGCGTTTGTAAAACCAGCTGGGTTTGGTGGAAGGACACGGGTGGCAGGCAATGCTGCTCTTTAAACACACGGAGAAGGCCAGTAATGCTTTGGTCTACTGGAAATGGTCAAAGGGGGGCTGTCACTGCATGCTGCCTGTCACTGCATGCTGCCTGTCACTGCATGCTGCCTGTCACTGGGGCTCACTGCTCTGAGGAGGAATGGAAGACAACCTGGAGATGCTGCAGCTTGCTGCACCTGAGATTTCCTTCTCTGATATTGCATGTTTATTTTGAATGATGGCTATATTCAAAATCACTCACTACTCCCTAAATAGTGCACTATGTAGTGAGTCCGCCATTTTGTAGTATGTAAATTCACAAAACAGCAAATCTGACTCACAATATATCGCACTATAAAATGCTTGCAATCTTCTGCGAATAGTAATGTGCAGACGATGGCTGTATCACCATTGATGATAACACAATTAGATTCACAATTACAATCAAGTTTCTTGGGTAATGATATTTTGACTGTACACATTTTTTGTATTTTTTCCTAACATCATGTAGCTGACATTGAACTTAATTGTTTAATTTCTAACTTTTAAAAAAACGTGTCCAATACCCCAAATTAGTGATGCGTGCGATATGTGTGTCTTAAATTGTACACTAACGCCATAGCAACTAGAATTGGAACACACCCTCCTACACTAAGCCCTCATTATTCTGTGAAGAAGCTTTTCAAGACTTCAAGGTTCAAAGTAACCTCTCTCATCATTTAAGTCCACGACAAATGATTTATTTTTCCGATTGCGGTTCAAGAGGTGTGTGGTCTGTCTTTCCCCATACATTTGCTCCTGTTTGCTTGCACACGTACAAATGGAGCGAACTGTAACCATGACAGCTGCTCATGGACCACGGCACACCAAAGAGATGGCTTTGAGGATGCCACAGCTCTGAAACCTTTTTATTCAAAATTATTATTTTTATGTATTTTTTTTTTTATTGTTAAAGGTCCTTGTCAACTGCTGGGAGGTCAGAATTCACTGTTTCCGAGGTGTTAAGATAATCCTGGTTAAATATGAGCTGAACACACAGCTCAAGAGGTCAGGTCAACACATTAGGACAGGGGTGTCAAACTCCAGTTCTCGGGGGGTGGAGCCCTGCACAGTTTTTGGTTTCCCCTCGTTTAACACACCAGATTCAACTCCTTGTGTTAATTACCACACAGCTCTTGAGTTGAATCATTTGTGGTGGAACAGGGAAAGAACTAAGCTACACAGGGCTCCGGCCCCCCAGGACTGGAGTTTAACACCTCTGCATTTCGACAAAGAAAGATCCTGAACTTCCTATTTGAACACTATCACATACAGATTAAAAACAAGAGTTACAGGTTAGAGAAACATGTTCTTACCCATGACTTGCTCCTAGAAGCACTATATGTGCAGTAGAGAGAAGTAGAATATTCTAGAAGCATGGAACTCCCATGGTCAGCTTTCCATGAGTTGGACCACCTTCGCAAGCCTAGAGAGGAAGGCTGCTTCTCTCATGACCGCTCAGTGACCCTGAAGTTCTGGCTTCTGGGGCTGTAAGCAGAACAATGTGGTTTTGTCTTTTTGCCAACATAATGTCAGGCTCAAAGTTGCTTCTGATAGTACCTGAATTTCCATAGCAACGTTCCTCTATTGCTTTGCTGTGCCTGGTTCAGTTTTCCACTGCTGTTCTCTTGGAGTTCCCTAAATTTATTGTTGTCTGCACTCATTCTCCATGTTCCTAACTTATCAGAGTCCCCTGTTCCAGCAGTTCCTCTATCCCGGGTCGTATCCCTTGTTCTCCATATCCGGGTTGGATTCCCGTTTCCTGTCTTCACCTATCCCATGTATATCTTGGATGTTTGGCTCTGTCTGTCCAGTCAGCAGACCAACGTTTCACTGGCAGGCATACCAGCATAGGCTTACTGATTTCAGGGAGGTGGGTGAGGAATACCCGGGAAGGGGGGTGGGGTTATGGCTGTGAAGATGCGACAGTTGAACTTCTCTCAATATGCAGGAGCCTCCAGAACATCTGGCAGAGGTTAGATGTATGCATTGGTTTCCTGCTTCCTGAGTGCAGAAGAAACTTAACAACTAAAGATGTTAACATGCTGACCATGAAAATGAGACACAGATGCTGTTATATAATGTCAGTTTTCTGCATATTTGTTATATAGATTGCTGAGCCATTGTAAGGCACACACAATGGAAATCCAATTAGCCTGACAACACGCACAACAGACGGAACATGCAAACACCACACACACCAGACCCGAGATGTGAGGTATCAGTGGTAGTCGTTCTGGGAAGGGAGATAAATTAAACTTTCTGATGTATAGTAATGAAGCTCTAGTTTTTTATATTAAACAACTCTGTCTTTATATGCAAATGATATAATAAATGTCTTTTTAAGGAAGTGTTGCTGTGGTGATCAGGCACATGCCCTAGTTCCGAATACGGCTGTGGATGTGCAGTCTCCCATGAGAAACTCCTCGCCAGTTCTCCTTCCTGGTTTCTCTCTGCCCATCGTTGACCCCCACGTTCCACCGAAGGGTCATCTCACGTTCGGTCCATTCCAGCTGAAAGTCAGAAGGCCACAAGAGGGCTAGCTAGACTAACTTCTGGATGTACTTTCACATAATGGGCGCAGGTGTTTTTGCTAGTGTGAGCCTGACCCAACTGTCATTTTCCCATCCAGTGCCCAGGTGTACCTGCATCCATCTGAGCGCCCGTGGGCATGCTGGTCTTAAAATGAGTCTGGTGTGTTGCTGACTCATTGCTATTTTGAGGCAGTGGAGAGTGATTGCCGTTTTGATTAACGAAAACCAAGTCTAAGATCAGTAGTGCAGTATTGCACTGTTCTTTAAGGGCATTTTATAAAGATGTAACATGAAATTAAGATTTTATTGCTTATTGTTCCTGGTAGGGATGCTCTGCACTTGCATACCCCGTCCTGGTCTCCCTAGGTAAGTACAAGCGTGGTAGTGAAGGGCTGCCGCCCGTAGCAGCACCCTGGCAGCTGGGACGTAAGGGTCTTGATCAAAGACCCACAGACATGCTGAGGCTGGGCTTAAACTGGCTACCTTCTGATCACAGCCACAGAGGCTTAGCCCACTCAGCCACACACTGGCCCAAAAATGCACCTATGCAGGGGTGTGAATTGCGTGCATACTTTGCTCGTTACCCAACAGGGACGCAAGTCCTGCGCAAACATGCAAAAGCTGTAATGTAACACGATTACAATGTGAAAGATCATTAATATGTGCATCACAATATTTTAACAAGTCTATGTCATAATGGTTAGTCTCATGTATTGTATGGCTTTCTTGCAGGTCTAATGTAAAATAATCAAATATTTTGGAAAACATTTTCTCTCACTCCCAACCACACCTTATAAGTCTCGCCCCGTTCCCACCCACAAACAAACAAACAAACAAAAAAACGATTCATTTGACTATGCTTATTTTCAGGTGAAGAATATAGACAAACCGGTAACCTCAACAAACAGGCTATATTGAACATTTAACAGTTAAAACAGGCTATGTTTGTCCACATAATAGCAGGCTAATCATATGCGTAGGTGTGTTTCACCTGCAACATCGCAGGTTTTAGTGCAGGTGGTCAGCTGCTCCTGTGCATTTCTTCTGCAGGGAAGTGTTCTCCAGCCCCTTCTGGTTATAATAGCAATCCGCCAATGTGCAAGCACACCTGGCTCTTAAAGGGAATGAGAGATGACACTCTGATTGGTTAATAGCATGTTACGCCCTAAACACCCCCATGACTAATTACAAGATCATTAGAGGACCATGTGCCCAGTGCTACGTTTATTTTTCCGCAGTTAAATGAACAAAAGTGTGTTGACCATGCCTTAAAAAAGCTTTTGCCATATGCTTTAGACTGTGCGCTTTAGATCGTGAAAACAGGGCCCAGTAAGTCATGTTTGTGTAACAACACCTTTATTTTTGGATGGCCTGTTGGCGCAATAGGCAGGGAGCCAGGCTCCTAATCTGAAGGTTGTGAGTTTGAGGCTCACATGGGGCAGGATCAATTTTCAGAAGGACAACGTGTGGCTCAGGAGGATAGGGGGCTCTGTGTGTGATCCGAAGGTCACCCCTAACCCAGGCCGGTTCTCCAGGGACTGTCTGATGCACCCTTCTTAACTATTCTTTGGATAAAAGCACATGCTAAATAAATAAAACATAATTTTTCTTATTTTAATTTGCTGTCCTGAAACATATGCTACTATTAGTGCTTAGGAACAAATGGTAATACAATGTACACTTTTTTGGGATTATGGAACCCTGCACAGGAAATGGATTTGGAATCTGTATCTTTTAATTGAATATTGTTGGAGTGACACATTCCATTTAAAAAAAAACCTGCATGATGAAATTGGAGTTTGTCTCAGTGTTACTCAATCAGTGTCCTTATCAATATTTAAAAGCTGGTATTAACATGTTACTTCCAATTTCATTAGTTTCAAAATGTAATTTTATGCATGCCTGATTGCAAAAAGATTTTTCCTAGACTTTGACCGACTAAGCAACTGGTATATGCTGCTTACAATAGCCGAGCACTTTGATGTCATTTATGAGTTTGACGTCTGTGGTATGAAAAATAAGGAACACGATTATTACAAGGTCTCCTGCGGTATAAATTCGGTTTTAATTTGGGATGTAGCCAAATAATTTTAAATTAATGCCCCAGAGTAATGGTCCTTTGGATTTTCGTGTTATATTTAAAGGACGATTCTCAGGCCTGCACATTGGCAGACCTTAACTGTTCAGTGTCCTCAAATGTGAAGCAGTGCAAATTTGGCGAAATGCTCCACAAATGCATGTGAAATGCGAAGGAGAAAGAACGGTCTCAAAACAAGATGTTAGAGAGTGAAATATGGGAGATTAACCAGCCATTTTCCCCCAACATTTTAAAGGTGGAAAAGACTAATATTTTGAATAATTTCTCCAGTTTACAAAGACTTTTGTTTTATGTGCACACAAAAGGTTTGGTTCACTAAAAATATCAAAGGCTACTGCCTGCAAACTGAAGAGGCAATTCGTGGTTAAGGAAATGGACATGTAATCTAAGGCTCGCTTGTTGAAGTCCCCAAAGAGGCTGTGTTCTATTACACTTGAGCCACGTAATGAACTTAAACCTTTGAAAACATACAAGCAAATCTCAAACGTTTACACGACTGAGCTTATTACGCTTTTGAAGCGATCCTTTAATTAAAATAATAATTGAAATGCTCTGTGGCATAATTGATACAGGCAAACGTAAGAGACAGCTCACCAGCAGAATCCTCTGTCTCTTTTCTCCCCCCATTCCGACCTTTTTTCATCCCCCCCCCCATGGTTATACATACTGGGCTCAGTCACGGACTCTTGCTCTTATATATCACCCAGCCTCCATTCCAACCCAATCACTTGGCTTAAGGGATCCAATTAATGTTTCCCCACAGTAAGATGGCACCAAAACAACCATTTAATAACTACATGGCAGGAAGGATTTCCAAACATTATAATGGCAAGACACAATTAAAAGAATACAAAAGACACAAAACTACTTACAAAAAATGTACCTCCATAATATTCCTTATCAAATCCTATATTTACCTAACAGGAGTACCTTGTTACTACCTTCCCCCCTAGTTGTCACGTTACACTAGGGATTCCTCTCTGAGTTTGAATATCATTGCTGTTTCCAGTTACAATTTCTAATCAAATTTATTTTCTCTAAATATCTTTTTTTAAATTACAGTCTAGACCTTCCATGCAGAAAGGTCAGTCTGGACTATGAAATGTCAAGATATTTCGTTTGAGGTTTCTCCACCGACTCATTCATCTGATTGGCCAATTAGTCAAAATTCTAAATCACTCATTCCCAGTAATGGGCGAGCACCCTTTTAACGGGAAGAAGTTAGTGAAATCTCATTAATAAACTCAGAATGCAATGGCAGATTTATGGAGCAACTGTCAGCATTTCAGAATTAAGTATTGGATTGCATTCTTTTGTCGTATCCAGCGGAGTGATGCAGAAAGACCGTGTGATCAATTACACATAATTACTGTGTCATGCATTGTTTATTGCAAGCAGTGTAGTTTTTTTTGCTGCATTAAATCCAAATTCAAGTCTGTGAAAAAAAAGTCACAAGCTGATCAGACCTTGTTTTAATCTAAAGATCCAGTTGTTTCCACATTAAAATCTACAGTCTAATACAGCTATACAACTCTGTTTATAAGAGCCAGTATTGTATTTGTAACAAAGCTTGTATCGCTAGCTATTGGAGAAATGTTTCAATATAAATGCCAAGGATCTCATTCTGAGCTATTTCAGACCTGGACAGTTTTTGTGAATACCCAGAACAGGATGCTCTGCAATTAAGTACTGGAACCATGCGACGGAACCATTTGGTTTGACAATTTTTTGTGAATTTCCCCCCATTAATTATATCATTTGCCAATTAAATCATCAGTCACACCATTACAGTAAAAGCTATCTCGGCCAAGATGGTGTGCAGATCGCTTCATTGTCCGATACATGTCTTCCCATTTCCATTTAGTGGCGTGACCATGTTGCAGCATAATAATGAGGAGCGATTGCAGAAAAACAGGCAATAAATTAGTTCTCCTCTGATTTGTGAAGATCCTGGCATCCAGTCACATACTGCCAAACTTGACTGAGTAAAAAATTTTGTTTTTAAAATAGCCCCTCTTCCTCTGAGTGCTTTTTCGTGACATGCCAGTCGCCTCATTTACATTCACATTTATAGCATTTGGCAGACGCTTTTAACCAGAGCAACTTACACACCTGCTTTTAATAAGAGTATAGTCCTATAAGTGCTAATCCAAGTACTTCCGAAAGAGGCAGGTTTTTAGTCGTCGTTTGAAGACACCCGATGACTCAGCTGTTCGGGCATCTAGGGGGAGTTCATTCCACCGCATAGGTGCCGAAACAGAGGAGAGCCTGGACAGTTGCTATGCTAATGCCGCCCCATCGGATACCTTCTCTGATAGCGTAGCTCGCAATTGAATTCCTGTTTTCGGTTGCAGTGCTGGTGGGTCCGCATAGATGTGTCCGGCACTGAGCTGAGTCACTCGGCGAGTGTCGGAGTCCATTTGGGGCGTGGACCAGCCTCTCCTGAAAAGAAAGCGAAGACGTGCTAATGCACACGGACGAGCACTCAAGCCCTGGAGCCTGGGAGAGACGGTACACTTTCAATCCAGGCCTGTGCCTTGTCTTTTACCACCCCTCCCTAGGCTGACTATCAATTAGGGACAATCAATAAAGTGTCCTTAATAGACTGGCTCACTGCTGTCAAGCTTCCGCGTAAATTAGATACCTCTTGTGGGGGCCTCTTGTAGCTACTGAATTCGTTCACCATATAAACCCACTTACCAGCAATGTGCTACATTTTCTGTGAGATAGAGATAAAAAAAAAAAACCAAGGACTAAGACCAGAGTTTCTCTTCTTGTGAACTTCATATATTTCACCTTAGCATCTACAAAGAGCGCCAGTCAAACACTTGGCTTGACTCTGGGGAGATGGAGTTTATTTTCAAGATATAAAGCCGTTGCTTTTACTCTCATGAAATCAACATTTTAAAGCAGGTCGAAGAGCACAACTTTCAGTTTAAAACGACAACTGCGTTACTTTCTTCAATAACTTGACGACCGGTCTGTTTTTGAAACCAATGTGAGTCCATGCTTAAATAAATTTGTAAATAGCCTTTGGTTCAACAGAACAAAGATACCTATTATTTAGTAAAAAAAAAAATGACAACAAACAAAGGTGAAAATTTTTATTAAATGATGTTAGAAATAGGATATTTAGAAGATTCTTTCTTCCTACTTTCAGAGTAGTCGCTGCATTTCCATAACATTTATCCTGAGATCTTGTCTGGTTCCTTGCCTGTTTAACACTCATTTTCAGAGAAGCAAGTAGATTGTACTTGATATCAGATACCCATCACATAATTCTAGGAAAAAACTATAAGCCAAAACACATGTCTGACAATTAGCTCCTGTCTCGAAGTGTAAATGGCTGCCATCTTTCGCTGACTCCAGCGGATTCGGTAAGGAAAGAATTCACAGGCTGAAGCCATAAAAGTAATTTAAGAGCTTCATATTAATTTCCAGACCTTCGCAGTTGTGTCTCTGACCATCAGGAGTTATATATAAAGGTATGCGACTGAATTAAATCTCCCACGTCCTCAGAATCTGGGTGTTGTGCAGTTTAGGGTAGCGATTAGATATGGGTGATTAAGGGCTCTGAGGAAATTAAATGCCGGAGGTGCTTGGGCTGCCAGGACCACGCTGGACAGGGAGACCTCTGTGGGTCCTACTCAGAAGGACGTCAGCTTTATTAGAACTGATTAAATGAGGGTCCCTTCAAGTCGAGCCTCTGCCAGCAGGGGACACAGGACCTGTGACACAGTGCCTCGCTGGCTGTGGCTTCCTCACTTCTGTTTGGGAGGGGGGCGGCTTCCAAACCTTGTTTTCTTTCAGCGTTCATGACTGGGTGCCGTAGGTGCAAGAGCGTAACTTTGAATTGAATATTGGGGGGGACTGAGGTCCCTACCCACTCATCATGATAAAATTATTATTTGGGGTGGGGGGTGGTTGTATTGGCTGGTTCTGATTATTGGGGGGGATTACAACCTCCCCATAATTTATGCCCATGGGTAGATGATCACAGAATCATCAGTCGGAGGTAAAATTTATCTTCCCATTCAATCATGAAGGAAACTCCTAATATCTATCTATCTATC
>JAODUD010000043.1:10381420-10400526 GCA_026784285.1 Stomatorhinus walkeri | reverse complement strand
AGATAGATAGATAGATAGATAGATAGATAGATAGATAGATAGATAGATAGATAGATAGATAGATAGATAGATGATAGGACAAGCAGCTGTGACACATATAATATGCAATATTAAGTTCGGCAGTTGATTCTCTCTTTTACACTGACTGTGGCACTAAAAATGCCTTTGTTTAGTTAACAGAAATTAAGATTGACTTATCGCTAATGAAGGCTTCCATATATGACAAACAGCAAGGTGCCACCGCCTGAACACGCCTGCTGAAATTTACTGGAATGCCACTAGCAGGCCAGCAAGTTCATTCAAAAGTTCTAAAGCACAGCTCTCCTGTTTGCTAATTGCTGTCTTTTCTGTCCTATAATGACATTCAGTGAGCAATGTCTATTAGTATATCTTACCTGAAGGCAGTTTGCACCAAGCACCAAGGCAGCTTCTTTTATTGGATTACTGGTCATGAGAAAATTAAGTACAAGTACACGAAGTTGGGCCTGACAAGATCAGTGTCAGGTGGTGTATTTACATCTAGCCAAAAACAGTCAAAGGCCATATTTAAAAGTCAATAAGCCTGTTGGTGAAGGTTGTTAAAATAACAGAAAACAAACAAATAAATAAACAAATTATATTTTTAGTAGGTATGTAAAACATTTAAAATACATAAAATACAATCCCTCAAAGTATTTTGTTACACATCACATCTGTTTTTTTCAGTCCAGCAAAATACAAATTACAAAATACTCAAAGGTAATTAAATATGTATTTTAAATACATTTAATTGAAATATTGCCTATGTCATGATGTATGTTGTATGTTTGTGTGTGTGTGTGTGTGTATATATATATATATATATATATATATATATATATTGTGAATCTACAATTATCTAAGTTCCCATAATTAAAATTAATTGAGAATAAGCTATGATGTGGCTTAATGTTTTCTGCCATTGCATGGATCCATGTCTATGTGCAGCTGCCATTAAGCGATAAAGTTAATTAAACTGTTCAATCTCCTTCGCCATACTATAAAGGCTATTTAAAGAAGCTGGTTTCCACTCAAAGCACCAATTTTGGCAGCGTCTCTGTGTTTAAGCATGTGAAAATACATCAGCACTTAATTGCATTGACTTTTACTGCAGGATAATTCCACCGCTTGTAATATACACTGTTGTGGGGAGCTGTATCAGGGTAAGATGAATGAATTGTGCAATTTGAGCTCATTCTGTAATTGCTGTACTTTCTGTGAGGGAGGGTCGTCTGTCACTAGTACCACCTTGCAAAAACTTTGTGGTCTAATCACCCCCTAAGCCGTCCATGTCAAGGAGATTGAAGTCTGAGCACCTTTGGCGCTATTAATGGGGGAAGATAAAGGGCCAACTCACAGACAGCTAGTAATGTGATTTGTAGGATCTCCTTGTAGATTCAGCATCCATCTGTAAAATGCACTGCGCCTGTAGGAGTAATATGGATGCTCCAAAATTCCATAGCATTCCTTGTATAACGTTGGGAGTATGCTTTGCTGTAATCCAAAGCACGTCAGGAATTTTACGACATACCTTACCAATTCAGGTGCATTTTTGTTTTATATAAAAGCTGGTGTTCAAAGGTATAATGGCCGTCCCCTGGGCTCTACAACCCACGGTTTTCAAGTCCACTTCCAAACAATGAAGGTTCTACGAGGAGGACGAGCAGCTTCCTGCAGCTGTGGCTGGCTTCTTCAGAGGAGGACTTGACCTTTTCAAGCAGGCTGTGCTCCTGTAGCCCCAGGCAGTTTACAAATCACACTGCCACAGCCTCCTCCTGCAACACGGGCTCCCAATCCTCCATCAATGACCCAGCAACATTTGATTGTATCCAGATGGTTATCGTTCCCATCACCTCGTGGTTTGGTTTTACTCAATCAGCCAAAGGGAGGCTGTCAGATAAAAAAGGTTGACTCACTGCAGCCGCGCTCCACCCCTTGCCTCTTGAAATCTGTCCCATCCCAGTGACCTTTACATTTTTCTATTGTGCTTTAGTGGAAACACTTGCTACTTAGAAGGCATCGAAATCTGCATCGAGATGCAACATGACTGACTGTCCCATAAGATGAGATGAGGTGAAGGTTGCATACATGCTGATAAGATGATCCCTTAAGATACCAACATCTACATTTGTCCTCATAGAAGCTGTGGGAGTTGATGCTTCTCGGCTGCTGTGACTATTGATTTGTGTCAATGACATCTGAGTCCTTGAAATACATATGAGGGAGTGGGTGGCCAACAAACACTGTTCCCTGGGTTATAGGAAAACAAATATGCTGTTGAACTGAGCTGACAGTCCGCGTATTATTTTTTCCTTGTGTTTTGTAGGCCAAGACTGCTCACAACAAAATGACACCATTCTCTCATTGATCAGCACCCCGGTCTTGAATAACCTTGTAAACAAAAAAAAAATAAATCTCATTTTTAAAATGAACAGGAAAGGTACTTAAAACATCTACAGTACCAATCAAAAGTCACACTTACTGAAAATAATTTGTCTTTTTAACAAGGTAAGCACATCTTGAGGTTATGTAGTAAGCACGGCCAAGAGTCAATGCAATGCTGTCATTGAAGCAGAAGGGGGCTCTTTTTTTGAAGAGTCTAAAATTTGAGAAAAGGTTGAGATGTTGAACAATTCTCTTGGCCGTTCTAATATTTGATACGTATTTTTTTTTACTGCTGTGAGGCCTTTTAAGTTGAATAATGTAGCTAAAATAGAGACAAACGCGTTAAAAGAAGGCAGTCCAGACTTGATGCTCTGTGTATATATAAGTGCTGATTTTCTCTTTCAGAAAATGTCGTCAGATAGTCAAAAGTTCCCAAATATGTTTTTTTTTTTTAATCCTTCCATACATCCTAAGCTTAATGATTTAAAAAGAAATTGGACTGCCTTTGATAATGAGTAACATGTGAAACAAAGCAGAAGGCAAGAGCCAAATGATGAAACACAGGGGCAAACTCTTTACTCGGCTATTTCCAGTGCATGTAAACAACAATATGCCAAGCGACACTAGTTTACTGGCCTCCCCCCCCCCCTTTCATTCTTATATCTTGAGCGGCACTGAACCCTGTTAGTTCTGTTGCTGTTCCACCAGCAAATCCTCAGAAAATGTGTGTGCTATGTAAAAAAAAAGTAGGATTCAATCTGGCCAGTCGTGGAGAGAGTGCAAAAGAATAATATTCACCGGGACTGGTACACGCCAATCAGCAAGTTCGAGAGGTATACCCGTGTTAGCAAAAAGGGCACAAATTACTGTATCCTGACATATGAGGTATGACATGTCTGTTTTTCTCTAGAATTACATTTTTGCTTTTTTATGTTTGGCTGGAGCTAACAGAGGGAGTAGTGTTAGGGTAAAGCAAGGGTTAGTGACAGGGCCTATTTTTCAACTGTGCTTCGTTGCCGATGATATAAGACGGACTTCCGACTTGTGTCTCAGCCCAGACTACACCCCCAGACCAGGACCCCTGCCTCTTTTCAGCTCTACCCAAGACTCAACATCTGTTTCACTGTATGTGCTTCCCCTTGTGCTGAAGACGGCCATCATTCGCTTTTCGTCCCTCCCCACTGCTTAATTAAACCCAGCTCCCCCTCCAGTGCCCTAATAAAAGCCACATTTCCTGCTCCAAAATCAGGGCACTTAATTCTGTTCTTTGCCACCCGGAGCATGTCTTACAGCTACATATTGTAATTAAACTTGGGGTTAAGGCAGGAACAGGCGCCATCTCTCATCCTGTTAACATGGGAGATGTTAACATGTGGTCTCGTGCCCTTGAAAGTAAGTGCGGATAGTGCCCAGGCTCCATAACTAACATTATGCGTGCCGCGGTCCAGTCTGCGCCCCAAAACACAGAGAATCGTCTGGCCAGAAGGTGACCATGAGGCCTTCAGTACAAGTACATCTGGACTCGATACATAATTCTGTTGACTGCTTTTCCTCAAGGCTTTGCCAAGTATATCAATATTTAGATTTCTGGATATGGGAGTTTACGTATTTGCATGACCAGCATGACACTCCCAATGTTTGACGTGTCAAAAAAAAAAAAAAAAAAAAACTCGCTTTGATTTGCTTTTCTGCTTTATTTAGAGAAAGTGATTTTTGAGCTAAGTACTCAACCCCCTCCAAGTCAGCAATGCATCTCAAAACAGAATCTGAATATGGTTCCTGAGTAAAGCAATCTTCTTCAAACGATCGTACGATTTCTTTTTGCCAACCTGCACTCAACCTCGCCGTAATGCGTCCAGTTGTTACCAGATGTTTTTGAAGTTTATATAAAATGCTCCGCAATATCTGAGTGCTCCACACAAACCCATTTATATAGGTTCATGTATTTCAGAATGCACAACTTACACTTGTACACCTACGTGCGTACAACTTCCTCCGCTTGGAAAATTTTGCACGGCTGAAAAATATCAAAGCGCAGAAAGCAACCGTAGTGTTTTCAGTATCTGACAGCCAAGTCTGGCCATGAAGAACAGCTGAATCCACCAGCCATGCGTTAAGTAACATTTGCAAAATGATAGTCAGTCAACATGCTGGGTGTAGTTTATATAATGCTCAGATGCATCCCTGCTGTTGGCTCCTGCGCTTTAATGCACCGGAGCTGAATGACACCAGCCTCACTGGGGGTGATTTGAGAGAGAGAGAGAGAGTTTCTCATCCCTGAAGTAGAGCAGCCGGCGCTGCCACCCCGTAAACTCTGGCTGTAGAAACAGAACAGGCTGGAATTTGCTGACATTTCTGCTGTTTTTTGTTTGTTTGTTTGTTTGTCTTTTTCATATTAATATTGTTATTGATATTTTCATATTTTATGGCTCGTCTTCAATTAAAAATAAGTTCTTTTAACTTAAAGTTTCTAGATCCTTAATCCTGGTGAATTTCTACATGTTTCTGATAATTATTCCACCCCAGCCTTGAGCCCTGTGCAGCTGGGGATAGGCTGTCACGTGACTGCTGTCCGTGGTGCTGAACTCGCTTTTAGCTACAAAGGTGCTGAATGAACAGCTCCAAAACGAGAATTAGTAACCAAACACCCAACCTCTATCTGAAGGACACCAAGTACAGTGGATACTGCTTATGGTGATCATGGCTATAGTGATCAACCTATCAAAATCCTAGGGACAGAATCATTATTGTGCACATATTGTAATATTGTAATCAAGTAATCTGCTTACAAAAAACATCAACTTTTTTTAAACTTTAATTTGATAGCCCTACTTTGCCTTTTGGTAACCCATCTGCTTCTGGCTAGTTAGGCTATCTGAGGCTAATGCTGTGTGCACAGAAAACAACAGGAAAAAGAAAGTCATTTTCCCTCAATGACAAATATAGACTCATTGAAGCTTATGATAAACTGCCAAAAACAAGCCTACAATAAGCTATATTTTATGAACTGTGCATTTGAATTATACACAGTTCAGTAATTTAATTTGTACAGTACTGTCGTTTGGAAAGATTTTGAAACAGCTGTAATGTATTTTGAGTCAGTAAATAGAGACGCCGTCTTTTTTATTACCTTATATTCATGTAAAGCATATACGAATGTCAGTTAGATGGTAATCTGCCTAAGATACAAAGAAAAGGAAAAAACATACAATGATCACCCACTTACAGTGATCAGTTTCACCCAGACAGACATGATCTCTATAAGCAGTAGACCAAATCTCTAGAGGTAGGGATTCATCTCACTAACTCGCAACTGGAGTCAGACTCAAGTCACTAATTCAATGACTTGTCACTTGACTCGTTAAAACTAATCTTGGTCATCTTGGACTTGAGGGCAAATGACTAGAGACTTGGACCTGACTTGGAACCTATAACTGGAGAAGACTTGAGGTTATAGCCAATCCCCCCCACCCCGGATACCATAACATTAATTTTATCAATTTGGTATATATTAATTCTCTGATGTCTGCATTTTCATTAGGCTGAATGCAATATATTCTGAGATAGTTTGATGGAAAGATGCATCAGTCCCTGCAGATACATTGACGTGAAAACTGTATGTGGGCAACTGTCACAGAATGGAGACTCTCTTTTGAACCTCAACTTCTGAAGGACTTAAACTACAATGTACTGCGGTGGGTTTTTTGCTGCAGCAAATTTTAATCACTAAGGTAAAAAACTGACATAGGAATTCAAGTTACATGACTCACAACTTGACTTGGACTTAAGTCATGAACTTGATGACTTGTGACTCGATAGAAAAAATGATGGAAAGACTTGAACTCGACTCAGCACATGACTTGAGACTTGACTCAGATTTGCAATGTTTTGACTAGAATCGTCAACAAGCGACTTGTTTCCATCCTTGCAAATCTCTTAAATGAAAAAAAATCTAAGATAAAAGCCTTTGTGATTATTTTGTACTAAATCAGACATTTATTCAGTAAAAGTTTTACTTTTTTTCAGGGTGCATCATAGATGAGATATAAAGTCATTCTCTTTACAACTCCCTCCGTGCAAATATCATCTGTGAGAAACGTCTTTTCCTGATGTTGCAGCTCCAATGCATGATATAATCTGATGGTTTTAAATCAATGACGTTATATTTACGTCTGACCTGTTCGGCTTGCTTGTTGCTGTCAGTTCTTTGTAGTTTTCATCTTCGCCTGCTCATCATAATAATGACTGACAGATGGGTATTGCTCTGAATTATCAGCTATCTAGATCTCTTTTAAACCTTATTTTATCTTTCAGAAGCTGAATGCGTAGCAGCTAATGCTGACCTACAACTGTGGGGCTCCTTGCCATATTGTCAAACCAAATGCTGCTTAAACAGTCAATGACTAAATATGCTGCCAAATATACTTCTTATTCAGGGGATTCTTGGGTGTAAAACAGTCTAGCTGTCTATTGGACTCCTCCACAAGCTCGATAGCCGTACTGGCTAGTCTACTGTGAGGCGACAATGTCCTGCTCTTAGCTGATTTCATTTTCATCCAGATCTTTCATTGCATTTTGCTGTTCTGGGAATTTTTTTCATTTCATATGATATAAATGTTCTGTTGAATACATTTAGAAAAATATATTGTGAAAAATGAGGTTGGTCTTTGAAGTGTACAGCGGATATTAATTTCAAGGGATGATGTGTTTTTGTTTTTCTTTCAGAATAAGAACTATTGCATGAGGGTGCATTAATAATAATAATAATAATAATAATAATAATAATAATAATAATAATAATAATAATAATAATAAAAATAAAAACCTGTGACTTAATAGTGACCCATTTACACCTTTCAAGGGCAAAGGTGTTACCAATCCAGTGAATAATGTTACCAATATATTGAATGGTGTTACGAATCCAGTGAATGGTTTTGGGCATTGGGTTATCACAGACCCAATTTGGCACTGACCACAGAAGCTGTCTCCAGTCTCCCAACAATGTGTTATCCTTCCCATCACGCATCATCCTCTTGGGTCTTTGTGACCCCAGCCTTGAAGAAACTGGAGCTGTCAATACTTGCCATGCCCCGTGTCAGTCAGTGCCTGGGATTAGGCATAAGCAAGCCAATGACCTTATACACTGTTTCCTGTTACGATTCTAACCCCCAGTGAAAACTGTGTACAAGCAAGTTCCCCACCAAGAGTATTCCAGGTAGAGCATGTCTGGTAGCAGAGTGATCACCTACGGCATATGTCGGGATTTTATTCCTGGGTTTAAAATTAGTACCCTATTTCTGTGATTTATGTCCACCTCAGTAGGTTTTTCCGGCATAGAACACCTAGTTCCAACAAATATTTCTCAGCACAATATTGGGGAAATATATCTCTGGTTATTACATCATTCTCCAGTCACATTTTTATTCAGGCACCTATACAGGTCATATCTTGGGCAATATCTGAACCTAGGAAAAAGTAAATATTTATGTACTTTATGTCAGACTTGTTTAATTTAAAATTCGCTAAACTCGGCAAACCGTGATGTTAGTATCAGAATGATGTTTATTAGCCATGTAAGTTTACACCTGCGACGTAGTTGTCTTAGCATGGTGCTTGCAGTGACAAATAGCAGCCAGGTAAAAGAGTTTCTGTTAGGGAGCACTGAAAGAGGAAGCGTCTGACAGTTGCCATCCACAAGTGTGTAATGCATGCTGCAGTACTAGATAATAGCAGCAGGAATTATGAACATTTGTATTAGTGAGTGTATTCTGTATATTGTCCAGGAGGGGCACTGTTCAGGGCAAGAAGCTTTTTTCTTTATCTAGAAGTTCTGGCCTTTAGTAACTGAATGTCAACCCAGGTGGAAGAGGCTAAAAGATGCAGTTGAATAAGTGTGAAGCGGAAATCCTGCATGTGTGTTTTTTGGCCATCGCCATGGAATGGAGGAAGAACAGACCACCGCTGACTGCCCCTTGAGCAGAACTGATAATGTGCTACGGTCTGGTCCGGTCCCGTGTTGTGGTGGAGCTGAACCAGACAGTCAGTGACAACGTAGGGATCTCCTCAATGGTGACTGTGTGGAACTGCGCCTTCGTAGACTTTGGAAGGTAGAACTTCTTCAGCTGCCACAGGAAGTATACCCTTTGTAATGCTTTCCTCATATTAGATAGATAATATTTGTTTCCCATTTAAGGTCTTGAAAGATTATTGTTCCCAAGAACCTGAAGGACTGCTTGAGCCCTGTTTGATGGTAAGGGCATTTTCTTTATCATCATTACCATCTTCAAAGCATTAAGTTCAAGATTATGACTGTACCAGGAAACCAGTTCATGCACTTCCTGTCCAATCAGATTTGCGTGATAGGCATTGATTGGCATAAATTGCGAGTACACTGCGTGCTTGATCATAGTGTTAGTTTTAAATCTATTCTTGATATAGAGTCATGACTGAACTGGCATGGTAAAAATTGGGTCGCGGTGTAAAACAGGTTGAGAACCACTGATCTACAGGCCTCTATGCAAACTGAATGAGATCTAGCTAGGTGTCTGTCCTGAGGTCTATATGACCTCCAGGGCAAATGGTCTACAGTCATTTAAATCTGTAATTTTTGGCTTTTTGAGTATTGGGACAATAGTGGTGTCTTTGAAGCAGGCAGGGACAGTGCTGAGGTGCAGAGATTGATTAGAGATTAGTGTGAGAACAGCGGAGCCTCTGCGTTCACATGGTGTTTCGGGGGCAGGGGGACAGAATCCAGACCAGGGGCTTTCTCAGTTTTTGATTTTTGAGAACAGCCTATTGACATTCTGTTTGCAGATCATTACTGCTGGTTATGGTGGTCTGAGAGGTGGGGGGTGGACTGGTTGAGGTGTGAATAATAGTGGAAGGAGAGGGGGGTCTGAGTTGGCTCCCATCACATCTACAGTAGAATTTGTTTAAGTCGTTAACTAAAAAACAGGTCGTCCACGCAGGGGTATGTGACCTTCAGTCAATGGCTGAGAACCAGTTTTTCACCTTTGCTTGTCTGCTCTTCTTCCCTTCTCCGCTTTGACCCTGACAGAGGAAATCTTGAAGATGTTCTTATCCCCCCACTCATATAGGCTTCCTCGATTTCCCTCTGAACCTGCATGAGTTCCGTTGTAAACCATGGCGTGCCGCTGTTGTAAATATCCCAGGAACACAGACGTCTTCACAAAAGCTGATGCATGATGTTACATTGTCTGTGTAGACCCTGTGTATACCCTGTGCCTTTGAATATGAAACCCTTTCTAGTTAATAAAACACATTTATTCCATTGCCGACATATTTCTTCTTGTTAATCCATGATGTGAGATACATGTTTATAATTATTCTGCATTTAACATGTCTGGTTCTACTTTATGTAGAATGTTGATATTATCCTCTGGAATTCTTATGTATGACAAATTCAACAATGCATCCTAACCTGAGAGTACGATGCCCAAAAATACCTGAAACAATGCTTGAAGTCATTTCACAGTATGGTTACGAGTATTGCTTCAACGAAGGATCTAACACTGTAACAAATGCTTTAAATCCTTAAGCCCAGAGAGATCTGTGAGGACCCCTTTGCCAGGATGGTCCCATGACTCAGGGACACAGGATTGTAGTTGCAAAAACTGTTTGGAGAAGCAAAGAGACGCACGGGCCTGATCGAGGAACGTAATAGGGAGATTTCTAGGGTATTGTTATAGGGTAAGCAAGTAGGCGAACTGAACAAAATACAAAAATGGGGTTTCCCTAACAAGCACACCCCCACCCCCACAGACAGCACAAACTTACTTTAGACCTTTAAAATGAGTTACAGGTGCGTAAAGGAGTGTATTTCCCAACCTTGCCTCTACCCACACAGCGTCCTTCTGCATTACACAGTATTTTATTTTTATGCAAGGCGGGACCAAAGAAAAGTTGAACCCAACACAAAAACAAAATAAAAACATTCAGCAGATAGGAAATGAAAGGAAAGGCAGAAACACAGAGAACTCTGGGAAATTGTGTACATCAAACTGCCGCATACAAACTGGAGTACTCGCACGCTGAGACGTTACTGACAACCAAAACAAAACACGACACGTCAATTTAATCCGTACCCAGGAATAGGAGACGAGTGGAACTATTCACCCTATGAGATACCCTCTTGAGACGGAAACGGGTTGAGAAGTCTTGTCACATCTATCATGAGTGTACGTGAGAATTCTAAGGCGGTACAATTTGGTAAGGACTGTGTGTGGACATTGTAGAGAAATGGAAAAAAATGGTAGAGGTAAAATCCAAAGGATATATCTAAGGGGTGAGCAATAACTATTGTAGACAATGAGTAACATTTCAATACACTCATACTAATATTCCTACAAAATCACCCCCAGCCTTGCTGCCTCTTCCAACATGCCGCCCCCCCCCCCCTTCACTCAATGTTATCAAATCATTTTTACTACTGTCTCATTGTAAACTTCATGATTCTTACCTTTATGACCAGGTCATTCCTCCAAAATGCCATGAATTCAGCCAGTATCAACATAGTCAGCTAGTATTATTATGGTTACGCACCAGCATGCTAGATGATGTCATTTTAGCGGTGGGTGGGGCTTTGTGGTCTAAGAAGGCAAATAAGGGATGTAGGTAAATGATTGGATATTTTGGTTCCTTCAAATCGCTATTTTTTATTAAAGAGATAAAATGTTATTTTTTTAATTAGATACTTTTGTTTTTTTGACTTTCCTAAATCTATAATACATTGCTACAAGTATGATTTTCTGTAGATGCCATTTGTTGCTCTGAATATACAATACTGTGCATATGTCTTGGGCAGTCACAGATAATGATGTTTAAACCATTTTCATGTTGGTGTAAAACTAAGACTATTGTGTCTGCAAAGTGCGTCAGATTAGCCGTTTCAAAATATCTCCTAAAATGACTACAGTATTTACAGCAACCGTCCAAAACACCCATGTGTTTTTTGACTTGACCACTACCCCACCTTATTTGGCTAATCAATAACCCCCGAAAATGATTTAATAAATCAAGGTAATTAATTAATCAGCTGGTGGAGAACTTCTCCAGCAAAGAGAACTAACAAACAGATAGAATGGCTGAGGCGCCCCAAAGGAGAGATTTGGGAACTAAAGCGGAGTTTATCTAGGTATCCAAAAAGATCTTGGTAACTTTATGGAGGACAGACGAAAATTTTGTTCATTTTTATTGTGTTACCATTAATTATGTTATAATGTTACATAGTTTTTTTCCGAGCAAATATACATGTACTACCAAGACAAATAGTCATAAACATTTTCTTTGACTGCCTAAGACTTTTACGCTGATTTTTTTGTTTTTAAAACTGATATTTCAAAAACACATAATGAAAAAATTATTATTATTATTTTTTACAGTTTGATGTACACAAAATGTATGCTAAACACACATTCAGCTTGACTTGGAAAAAAAATGCATTAGCCTGATTGTGGCTTTTGGGTTTAATGTATTTTGTCCAACGTGACATTCAGAAGCGGCTGATGGATAGAGGTAAATGGACACATCAGCAAGGTCTCTGGGCCGACAGAATATGACAATTCCAGACACTTGGGGTGCTATTAAATTCAGCCACAAAGCGCATTTCACGGTCCGAACAGTAATCATCCCTTAAATTAAGTCTCCCTGCAATATAATCCCTTGAGCTTAATGCGTGTTAAGGCCAGAGCACTGGGGGATCGGGCTCAAAAAGAGTGGGGTGACCTTCGTCTTAAAAAGCATGTTGAGCAGTTTTCGTCCGGACGATGAAAGTCACACTGAAGGGAAATGCAAAACTTCTGGCTGCAAATTCCCTTCATATGTTCATACTTTGTGTATAGAAAGTCTCTAAATAAAAACACATTAAAATGAAAAACATTTTCACTTCATTCTGCCAACAGTTCCATAAGAGGTCTCAGTAAAAGGAAAGAAATTAATCTGTTCAACACAACATGTACTAGCTTGCAAGCAAGGAACATGGAACTGTGGATACTCTGGTCCCCAGTGTAGAATGAATCTTATTTTGACCTGTGTTTTCCTGCCCAAGCCAACAGTTGCTTAATAAAATATAATTTAATTTGGGATTAGCTTCCTTTTCTCCATAGGATTTCTTGTGCTTCTCTATTGTGCAAAGTTACATTTACTTTTTGATTTGAAACATCAGTGCAGCTGGATTTCGATGACCAATAAAGGTAAACTCATGAGTATGATGAACTAGATGTAGCGCTTAGGTTCTGAAACTTGTCATGACCACCCCAGTAAGAGCGTCAGAGATTTTGTTACGCTCAGTAGATTTGCCAACTGGGCCGGGGTTGTGACCCCTGATCCCTCATACAGCATACTATATTTAGTCTTTGGATATGCTCGATGAAAATGTTCTGAGGGCTGAAGGAAAAGTGATTGGTTCAGACAGATAACCAATCAGATTGTAGAGGAGGTGGGTCCAAGCTACCAGAGTGGGAGGGACCATCATATTTGATTGGTTGGTCCTGTGTCCTCTAGTTTCCTTATATTTTCCTTCTGCCCTCTGAATATTGGGACCATTCTGAATATGTTTTCGTAAGTAAAACTCTTATGAGCTTTGAATATGAATAGTTGGAATAGTTAGTGTGTCTAACACAGAGCTAAATACAAGATGCTGACTCTCATGACCGGAGTCATTGTGAGAAAATCTGGACTGGGAGAGTTTCAGCATGAGCCGTGCCTACACAGCAGTGCCTTCTGCTGGGAAGTGCTGCTCGGGCAACAAATCAAAAGTAAATGCAGCCGGGAGGCGTGAAGAATCCCAAAATTAAATACGCTTCGTGTTTTGAAAAAGTTTCTTTTACAGTCATCAATATACAGTTCACTTACTCGGCACATAGACATGAAAAAAATAAATAATAATAATAAAAAGAAAATCCCATTAAAAGCAAAGCGATGCAAATGGCCCTTCAGGGTTAAAATGAAGTTGAATCATCACTTCAGCCAAAGTCTGATATTCTGCAGAAAGTCTGGTCAAGATCTTCTCCATACTGTGAATAAACGTATTAGGTTATGGGTGTACTCAGTGGAAGCTATTATGCATCTTTATCTTCTTAGCTCTTAGATCACTCCTTTACCTTTGTATGAGGATCTCTCACTGAATTTCCTGTCATAAAGGTTACATGGAAATACTCATTTATTATGTTTCCTTTTCATTGCTTATCCAGCTGTCAAAAAAATGATACATAACTGCAGAGATTTTGCTACAGAAATCTCTGTTACGGAAACAATGAAAATGCTCCTTTGATTAGTGGTAAGGAGGCTGTTTCTGTTCTGGAAGGAGATGTTTGGTGTGGACGTTGATTTGTCCAAGTTTTTGGCTTGGTTTAGGCTGGAGAGAATGTTGGGGGGGTTGTTGATCCTCCAGCAGTACGGCAGAAACTGGGGAAGGAGCTGGATATGTTCTCTATGGCCTTTTGTGCTTGCAAAATAAACTGGCCTCACTAGATGCAATATTGCAGGTTTCTGTCAAATATTGCTGCATATATATATATATATATATATATACACGTTCGGGGTCTGTGTGTATGGCACCCCTGCTCGGGTTCCCAATCTCCCCGTATGTTTGGCCGAATTCGCCGGTAGTGTGTGATTGCGTGTCACAGTAAATGGCCTCCCTCTGCTTTTCAGCTTCATAACCCTGTACTATCCGTACCACTTCACAATAACCTTTTTGCCACTTACAACATGCCAGCAACTCATTAATAATAATAAAACAAAACTATTACAACTTGTTTATAATTATTAATGATTTAAAAATGATTACATTATAAAAGTAGTCTTATTGTGAAGTGGTACCAAATTATCAATAATGGATGGATTATGTTGCGATAACAGCTTTATTAACAAGACTAGAATGTCAAAAAAGTGAGTTTATGCCAGGGTCATGCATTTATAGCTGCCATCTTGGACAAACATTCAAACTTGTGTGGATGATTACATAGTAACTTTACTGTAGTAAAGCAAACAACAGGGTGCAGATGTTAGGGTCACTCTTTGGGTAATAGCACTAATTAACTGCATTTAAAAACGTACCCATTTTCACCAACTAATTCTCGCCCCATAAACCACTCCATTTACTAACAAAAATGCTCCAATTTAAACTCCACCACAGCTGTTTAGTTACACAGTGTGTTTAAGTATGGTTTGTTGGGCGTTTAAAATTAGTTAGATCATCGAGCTTCATTTAATAACCAATTATGTGTTCCATTTTACCTTTTTTTAGGATGTGTTCACTTAATGAAGCATCTCAGTCATGAAAGGGGCTATAACTTAAGGGATAATTGAAATCACGTTTACTTCCATTGTTAAATCATTTGGGTGGCACACTATTAAACAGGAAGGCTCTGCATTCCACATAACGGCTAATTTATAGATATCACAGACAATAATGAAGGCTAATAATACTAAGGTCCACCCAGCATCCCACTGTGCTATTAATAGGCCTGAGTGTAGGAGAAGATACTCTATAACCTTTGTGATTTCTTTTCAGTAATTAAATGGGAGGTCAAAGCAAAAACCAGGCATTTGTAGCTGCTGTTATTGTGCTCTGGGTTTTATACGTAACGGTATAATTGCACCCCTTTGTGTTTGCATTCTTCAGAGAACTGCTCAACCCTGGTTTTTTATGGTATATTAGAAAATAGCATGTTAACATATTGCCTACAAACTCCCGGTGTGCTTCTCTATAGATATTTCTTCACTTCTTTGGAACTGTAATATTGTTTGAGGCTTTCAGATAACGCAGCATTATCAAAACATCAGCAAAATAAAGACAGAAGGATAACAAAATCCACTTAGAATAACCGGTATCTAAAATTCCCACGTTTGCTGAGATAGCGGTTTAATAAAGTCATATTTAGTGACACATACCTACAAACACCGCCAGATATAAAATTTGGTGTTTTCGGTCGGTGGATATTCACCACACGTCTGGGAGTTTCACTCCTCACATTAAATGATAAACATCTTTTCCCCTGAAAGATTAAATAAACTCCCTGAGAAAGTATCTAAACCCAGTGTAAATACATACTTTTGTTGCGATCAGCCGGCCCCACCGTGTTAGGGAAACATCAGCAATGATTTAGTCAAGGCCTTGCAAAGTCATGCCTAGCTGGTGAATTGAATCTGAGAGAATAAACAAAATTGAATTCAGTTGCTGACAAAGAGTCCGCAGTAGAGGAAAAGGCCTGAAGACCCGAAGCAATACTAATTTTTGCTACACTGACAGGGCGTGCACTTCTCACAGGTTGTCGAGTGCACTTTGCACTCAAGGCCTGATGTCTACGTCCAAGGAACAAGTTTGTCTATTGTGCAGGTATGACGAGTGACCCGTCTAAATGCAGGCCAGCATCTGATCAAATTAATTTAATGGTTAAATTAATGAGAATATTAAATATTATCATTTCAAATCTGATTCATTAGTATAGAGCAATTCATGTTCAGTCTGATGGATCTTGACACCACATCTACCTCTGTGTGAACAAATGGTTGACTATATCATTTCTTCAAAGTCGTCTGATGACTGATGTTTCACTGGAAGTGTTTATGTCCAGTTATTTTTGTCCCATCATTCTTCGTGCGGGAAAAAGCTACGCTGTCGATCCTTCCACAGGGCGGGGGTTAGGTTCACAGGTCCCCCGCCATCTGGAAAAACCATGTAAAATTTCTTGGACCCCTAAGTGAGCAAAGCAAAGAGTTTCAGATTCCAGTATAGTTTAGGGCACTAATGGCGCAAAAATATACGAAAAACGCAAGATTCAGAGGTTCACTGTGAGATATCACATAGAGGCTTCCCTGAACATGCCTGGCATGTTGTCTATGGCTTTCACAAAACTCCCAGAAACAGTCCAATTAAATATTTTATGCCAACCACTGTGATGTATAAAAACTACGATGGGAAAGTCGTGATGCAGTACAGTTGAATGTATTGTCCTTAGTGCCTTAGGAATGGTCAGCAAACTGTGAATTATATGATTACAGCTCTACAGAAGCTACAGTATAGTTTCTCATATTCATGCAATTTGTACAAGACAGTATCCAAAATTTGGGCCAGTTAACCTCAAAATTAAGTGGGAGAATGGCCATGATCAATTGGGCTCATAGATCTGTGCAGTTCGGTACAGTGGGGTTACAATCAACTTAAAAGTGCATTTGTAAGTTGCTATTACCCATGAAAATAGACAGGGGGAGCATGTTTAGTCTAGTGTGATGGATAAAAGATGCTGATCTAATTTAGGTTTTAAAAGTGCAAAAATCCATAATTCTTCAATATATTGATGTTTTACTGAATCATTTTAGGTTAGTGGATGACAGAACTAAAAAAAACAGGTTGTCATGAACTCCTTGTGGCACGGCAGGAAAACAAGGGCAGGAGTCCAGGAATATTGGTAAACTCTGGGTTTATTAAAGGGACTACACAATCAGGAGCACAGGAAACATTAACGACATTAAAACATTAATGACCAGACTGGGGAAAAATACTCTAATGTGTACTTAAATACACACGACTGATTAGACAAAACTAGAAACAGCTGGTAACGCAGGAATTCCATGCGAGGTAGCGAGGGGGGCATGGCACAGAGGAGGATCAGCACGAACAGGGCATGACACAGATGTTCAGATGACACAGATGTACAGATTTTGGGAATGCTCTTTATACAAACACCAGAGGTACTTTTGGATCTCCTCAGTGTTCATCTAAAAATCCAGGCCTGCAGTTTATTTGTAAGCCAGTTTCCTGTAAGGCAGCCAGAATCGCCTTTTGGAAGCACAGAGTTCAGGATGATAAAAGCCCTGGGGCACTCGGTAACGATTAGCTAGGGGGCCGAACGGATGTGTCTTTAGATGGGGGGGCTTATTTATTCCAGACAGGGATTTCCAGAATCGCTGGGGACCTGGGATTGCCTTATGAGGCACCACCATTATGTGAAAGCTTGATTCGACCATCAGACACATTCTCATCTCAATGAGTTCTCCTCATGTCATCCTGAATGAGACGCATCTTTGCCCATTTGAGAAAAATCAGCAGTTTCCCAAAATTGTCCGACAAAGCTGTTGTCAGATAATGGAATGGTGATTTGAGACACCAAGATATCAAGTTGACGCACACATTATGCACTGGACACAAGGTGTTTGAATTAATAATGTCTCTCAAAACTTCACTAATATTTGTATGTTTTTTTTTTCTTTTTTGTACCACAACATTCTGCTCATTTATAGGAGTTGAGCAACTCTTCAGCCGTCATAATTAGTCCAACCTTTTTAGTGTGAGAAAACGAAAAGACGTCACATTACAGTAAATAACTCACCAGCACACTCGCCAGGAACCACCGTTTCCTCGATACTTTATTTGCTTGCACGGTAGCTGCTAGCTCCGCTGCTCTGCTGGTTTACAAAGAAGTAGTTTATCACTCAAAACAGTTGGATTCCTGACTTGGAGAACAGATGGTGGTTATACTGTCTTTTTTGAAATTTATTAAGAGTACCACGGGGGACATTCATGGCAAGGATCGGGACATGGGAGCTGCATTACAATTAGCCACACTCAGCGCTAACTAATCTAGGTGGGTTAGGCCTTGGGCTGACTCCTCTAAAGCGCTTTGGGCTGGTGGGAGGGGCTACCGCCAGCTAATGAAGATAAATGGTTCATGAAAATGGCCTCCTATCAACCGTATGTGTAAGTAAGAGAGCTGTTTAATAAAGACAGCAGACTTCAGAACTCAGTTGGTCTTCGCGCCGTATCTATGCGAGTACGAGTCACGGCTTGGTTGTCAGCGCCTCTCTGTGTGCCGTCTCACAAACAATAAACTCGCTCAGGATGAAGAACGCATTGTAATTACTCTCCGAAACAATGCATCTCTAATCCAGAATTAAATATTGCACGGCGTGTGTGTGACACTTATTGCTCATATCATTCCCACATAACGTCATACGACGGTCTGATTGTCACTCAGATTATACTTTCACACAATGTGGCTTTAATGATTTCCCTTTTCCATGTGCCTTAATTATTCCAGTCTGCTAAGATGGATGACACTGTCAGCAGAATAGTCTTCCCCAGAATTCTTTTTAGTTATTTTTAACTTGAATTTCAGCTGTTTTTTTATCAGATCAGTACTTTTTAGACTCAATGCAATCAATGTACTTATGGAAAGACAGCTTACTGTCATTCTGTGTAACTTAGATGCATTAATTCATGCTTTTGAACTGCTTGAAGAAACCCACACCGAAGGGGAAGAGCTGCAAACTCCGCACGCAGAGTGAAAGCCAATCTGTACCGTCCTGATTCTAACCCCCATCCAGAAAACCTCATACAAGAAAGCGGCTTAATCAGCTTAATTAATTCATAAAAAACATGAATGTTTGCCTCCATACATGGATTATTATTTCTTCGGATTCTTGCCACAAGGGTAACACAGTATAACATGCTATACAGACATGTAACCCACTGAAAAAAGACGAATCATGATGTATTTCTGTGAGGTTTGGGAATAGGTTTTGTAATATGAAAGTGCAGGTCTGATCTGCAACTACAGGAAACGTTTGGTTGAAGTTATTGCTGCCAAAGGAGGTTCAACCAGGTATTAAATCCAAAGGTTCACATACTTTTTCCACCTGCACTGTGAATGTTTACATGGTGTGTTCAATAAAAACATGAA
>JAODUD010000043.1:10359808-10371088 GCA_026784285.1 Stomatorhinus walkeri | reverse complement strand
TATCTATCTATCTATCTATCTATCTATCTATCTGTCTGTCTGTCTGTCTGCCTGTCTAACTATCTATCTGTCTGTCATTCTGTCACCATTGTACAGCAACTAAATGTACATCATAACACTGGAAACTTCCAGGAACATGAAGTCAGAAAGTGTTTCTGGCAACAAAAGGCTTCCTTTTGACAACAGTAAAATACTGCTTACATGGAAAGTGGGCCATAACAGACATAGTACATCTAAGATGTTTCACTGAATGGATTTTGAATTGCTTATCCATCGTTCTTCCATATCTGCTTAGCAAGGTTAACATGGTATATTTAGAGTCTATCCTGGGAGGCACGACGGTGGGATGCCAGTCCAGTGCAGGGTAGACACTCACATACAATAAATAATCCATCCGTCTATCTATCTTCCAGGTGCTGATCCTGGACAGGGTCATAGAGGTGCTGGAGCTCGTCCCAGACAGCATCGGGCCGAAGGCAGGGGCACATCCTGCATGGGATGGTAGTCAGACTGAAATGGATTTTAAAAATGCCCTTAATCACAAAGGGTGAACTTTCATAACTTTTTACTTTGATGACTTTTCATGCAGAGTATTATTGTTTAAAGTCTCCCACTGGAAATGATGAATCCTTTCACTCCTAATTTTGTCATTTATGACCAAGGATAGTAATAAAGACACTTGTCACTGTAATGAAGTGAGCTCTGAGCAGCCTGATAACAATCTCTTTCCTGCATCTTCACACATTATTTCATTTTAATTCAGTCATTAGGACTCCACTGCATTGACACTTTTTTTTGTCTCATAATCACTCCAAACCCCCCCCCCCCCAACACCCCAAGGAGTGGCTGGTGGATGCATATAAGGGCTATGATTCTTTGAAATGCACGCAAAGGTTTTCTTACACAGGATGAAATGTAAATGGCAGACAAGCCAAAAAAATATATGGTTGAACTTTCTTTTATGACATAACAATGGATTCCAAATTGTAACAGGGCCAGCTGTCCCCCCCCCCCATTCCACAGTAGGTGTAAGCATATTACCTAAAAAAAACTATACATGTTTTTTTTCTTCTTGAATTACAGCTCCATGCACAGCTTGCATTAGAAGCGAAACAGCCCTTATTATCTTTGATGTACAATCAGATACATTAGCACTCATTCCATTGTGTGTTTTTTCCATATATAATTAGTGTTTTTCTGCATACGGAGACCAAGACACAATCTCATTGTGGAAAAAAGGGAAATATTATTCTTGTGTGAATGCGTGGTTCATATTCCGTGAATGTTTGCGCCACAGTCACACAAACAGAGTGTATCACCGTCTGTAGTGGCATTTTTACCACGCACGGTGGGTCACACCACTCCTACGACATTCAAGGTGAAATCACTGATATTTTGTTTGTTGTTCACACCAGCATCCTGGAATGGTATTTGCATATCTCATCTCACCCTCCTTTGAGACATATACACACATATATAGATATATACACACACTGTATAGGCGAGAGCAAAGCCTGAGGTGCGAGCACAAGGCCTGGCTATGTATCTGGCAACCCCCAAGGGTCGTGTTCAAAGGTCCAACAGAGGTGTGACTATCCTGCTAAGGACAGGATTCAGAGCAGTGATATTCTGATCACGGTGCCCCAAAATGCATTTATTACAATGCATTCATAATGCATTATAAACACATATATATAAAAGGCATAACACATTATAGCCTTGTGTATTATGCCTTATGAATGCTCTATGAAGCTCACATCTATAATGCACTATAGATACCTTCATAATGCATTATAAACATGGCCATGGCCACTGTTGTATAATGCACTATAGATACCTTTATAATGCATTACAAAGGATCCGTAACTCTTATAGTGACCGTTATAATGCATTATGGTATCTATAGTGCATTATATATGATTACATATAATATATTTAAGTATTACCATATTTCCATTTATTTTATGAATGCAGCACAGCATTAATCAATCAGCACAACAAAAATGAATAAAATTAAGCTTAAGATTTTCTTTTTTTTAAAGCACTGATGAAATTGAATTTGTAAAGGATAATTATTTAATGATAAAAGGTCAATGATAAAAGACATAATTACTCATAAGAATTTGCATGATAATGTTATTATCAGATACCTTGTGATCTAGCTAGTCTCGCAAAATATATGCGTCTTTTTAAATGACGTTTAAATTCAGTGACTTGTCCTGTCCAGTAGCTACAACCTCTACTGCAGCTGAGATGTTCACCTTCACCAAGTCCTTCAATGCCGATCTGGCCAGGTGTCACCCAGAACTAGAGAGGGGACAGAGATGTCACAGATAAATTGGAGCTGTCTGTAGTGCCATCTGGGCCACCTCACCCTTGACAGGGTGCAACTGGGGGTGTCGCCGATGCCACATCGACCAGTCAAGGCAGAAATGGAGATGAGAGCACAGGAAGTGACATGTGAGCGGAAAGACACGCGCCTGTAATATAGGTGTTAAAGCCACTGTTAACCTTTTGTGCAGATGAATGTGACAGGCTACTGGTTTCTCAGGGGTCTTTGCAGTGCAGAACTAATCATTAACTGGTTACAATGTTTGCTGTATTAATACTTCAAAAATAGGAACGCTGCAGCAATTCTGGCACCCCCTCCCCGCCACGAATCCTATTCCACTTTTGGGAAGTGTCCGGTTTGTGTTTTGGAATCAGATGGTGGCTGAATGACGAGGATAGTGATGACAGTCCACTCCTGGACCTCCGCCATTGCCCAGCTCCCCTACACCACCTCAACTCATCTCCACCCCCCCCATCCCTCCGAATTTTGGCACAGAACCCGTCACTAGAGGGCATCCTCCCCGGAGATGCAGAGGACCACGCAGATCTCCTAATTCACTCCAAGCGGCATCCTGGCTCAGCTGTGTCCCTCAAGGGCAGCGCTTGCGCGAAAGCCCATTGGCCCGATTCCGAGTCCCAGGAAGCGCTTGATTGGTGAATGCGCGAGTAAAAAAAAAAAAAAAAACAGAGAACGGATACAGGCAGAACAGGGAACCCACACTGCTGCAGAACGCAAGACTCCACTGAGATTTCTCTTCCTTGGTCTTGCTTTGTAAATAATTATTAAACATGTGATTTACATGCTTCCGTGGGACCCAAGGTAACCCCCCCCCCCAATAATTAGCTACTCAGTTTTTCATCCCTGGTTTTCTCCCCCCACCCCTCGCACCCATAATTGCCTCCCTTAGTGTTTCTGTTTCTCCGGTTGGGTGATTTATTTTGTTCGTTTCAGTCCAGTAAATATTTCTACTTGTGTTTGCAGCGTGGTTGCTGTGAAGAGAGGCCGGCCGCATGGGCTTTGAGCGCTTTATTAAGAGCGCATTACGGCCTCCTGCGCTTGCAGGTTAGGGAGTCTGCAAGCGGCTTGGCTGACCCGGCCCAACAGGAGGCGTACAGTGAATTTAATAAGATTCACAACCGATAGATCATTTCACCTGAAGCACAATGCAGATAAATGACCACATCTTCCATTCTGAGCAAATTAATCTTATTGAGCTCAAGCCGTACACACAATTATTAACAGGTACAGAGATTAGGAAGATCTTGTTCCTCCAGCTTAATGCAGGTGATTTTGGCATATATAGTCTGCTCATATATAGTCTGCTCATATATAGTAGTGAATCTGTTTTTCGGCAAAATAATGTACATGGACGTAGTAAGGTGTGTACAACCACGTAGTAATGTGATTTCCTACAGCACCCCAGGTTAACATGCATGTGTTCGGTTTGAGCTTTTAGTTTGTCTTAAGTATTTACAATGTTCATGCATTAAACTTTTTCAAAACCCTCTTTTCACATGTGTTCTTCATATTTAACCATTAACTTCTTGATCTTAATCTTCTGTTAAGATTCAATTAACTTTCAAAACCCTGAAAATTATCCAGTTGGACCAATCAAGTCTAGAACAGGCAGAGCCTCACCCACAGGGGGAGTGACTGTTAAAGATGTAGACTCTTAATTTCAAAGGTTGCCGGATCTTATTAAATGTTCTGCTGCTGTACCATTGACCAGATGAGCTTCACATAAATAACCCCAATGATAATGGGCAAAATCTGTTAGCCGCTTTGAATAAAATTTGGCAGATATTAAATGAAGCATAATGATCGCAGTAGACAGTTTAATTGACTTGCAACAGAGAATGTTTTATGCTTGAAAATGTCTGCGATGCACACATGAAAATGACTCATTCTGCGATACTCCTGATTGTTCAAAGCTGATAATTTGTAATTTATCAATTCTGGCCTATAAAATAGTGGGTTTAAGGATGCACAAAGAACACTATCTGAATAAGAGACACTTGTTTAACATCATGCTCCAATTTGCTACCAGCACCTCACAGAAGGATATTCTGCTGATTTATTAATCAATGTCAGACTCATGAAACGGGACAGAACATAATAAGCATGACTGAGGGTGAGAATATGTTATTTTGAAAGTAATAAAATACAATTAAGAAGTAATTACAGCATGTGACATTTGATTTATTAGGCTCAGCCAATCCGTAACTCAGGTATTGTAGCTGCACTCACTTCAGATGATACTAGATGGATAATGTCCAAGAAGTGGAATTCCAAGACGTGATATGAAATTTTAGAACTGTGATCCAATACAAAAGAAATCAATAAACAATAATGAAACAGACGGACACAGCGGCGTGGATGAGGAAAAAGACATTTGGTGGTATCGGCTTAAAGATCAATATGGATGCAGGTCATCCACGTCATTATAAGCACTTCATCCGCTTTCATGTACTCCAGTCACCAGCGGGGTAAGACAGAATACTTTCTGAGTATCGCCGGGAATTTTAATGCAATTGGCCAGACAAAGTATTGACAGAAAAATATCGGATATTCATAAATTTATTCTTGGATGAAGCAGTCGAGGCTCAAAATGCAGGAACCTGAAACCCTGCCAGTCTCAAAAAAGAATATGAATTTTTATTACAATTTTACACTTTACAGCTATATATGGCCAGATATTTTTACTGCGGTAAATCAGGTTAAGCGCCTTCAATAGGGTCACAGCCCTTGGGGTCTGAAGGTGGAAGCTTGACGGGTATTTTGCCTCAAATCTTCCTGTATAAACCACACCTTCAGATATTGCAGGTCTCAAAATAAGGTGATTTCTTCCTCTTTCTGATTTAACAAACAGCTCACCTCTCGGGCTGCGCAAAAGGATTAGCAAGCCTGATCAAACTGCCCAATCCCCTTGTTTATTGATAAGGCGTTATTGTACTTCTCTTTGTTCTTGATGGGGAAGAAGCTGCGGATTACTACACAGACACTTTCATTTCATTCCCAGGTCAATTACTGGCACTTCAAATATGTTTTTGTCATCAAGAATCTATGTTAGTGGGTTTTCTTGTTTACTGACAAAACTGGTTAATGTAATGTCTGTGAATGTCTCATACCAATTATACAGAGATGTTGCTAGCCTTAGGACAGAGCTGCAGCCATATTTTAAACAGGGTGGGGGACCATTGAACTTTTTGTTGTCATTATTATTAAAAGGATTCATCCAACTATCTTTTAACCCCTTATCCTGGTCAGGGCTGTGGAGCGCAGGAGCCAATCCTAGGGGCGACAGGACACGGAATCCTAGGCAACGGAAGACAACGGATAGAGTGCCAGTCTAAAAGAAATAAATTTGCATTACATTAAACTTTTAGAATGGCAATGTGTGTGTCTATATATTTCTCCTGACTGTCACTGCTACTCCTAATTTACAGAGAGAAGGGGAAAGATTTCATTAAACAGTATTTGATGTTGAAATAAAATCTCATTTTCAAGCATCAGGTTATATAACACATTTCACCATAGGTTCTTTAATGCTTTTTTATTCTAGCACTGTCAGTATTAAATCAACAGTTTGTATACTTTATTGCTGAAAGCCAGCTGGATCCTCCACTGCCCACTGACACCTGTCTTGTGTGTGGATTTTCCACGGCCTGCTTTGCCATTTCTGTGATCAGGCAGCACAGCCAGTCATCGGTCAGGCTTGTTCTCAGGCATGTCTTAAATCTCAGCAGCACATGAAATTACCTCGCACATGAGCAAGTTGTGACAAGTCAGAAACAACTTGAACATGCACAAGATAGAATCTCATGTCAGTCTGCAGAAGAGGGTGTCATAGGAGGTGTCTGTCCATATGCCTGCATTTTTTCAAATTTATTTACTTCTGTCTGATCCAGTACAATTCAAAAGTCTTAACCAGCCAAAAAAATGTTTAAAGCAACATATCTGTAAGTGTGTATTTGAAAGAAGAAAAAAAACACTTTTTAACTTTAGAATATAAGTGACAGGAAAAGTGACAAGAAATTGTTCTGTTCTCCAAAAGGTTACTATTATCTTGTTGGATGTAAAGAACACAACTTCTGGTCCCAAACCTCAATTCCAGGGAACCCCAGCCATTCTGTGTTATTTTGTCACCAGCTCATTTCATGAAGTAACTGAATTAGCAAATTAACTTCATGAGGTATTGATTAGCCAAACAACGTGCTAGTGGTAGAGTTCAACAAATACCTGGGTATATTGGATGGTAACTGCGAATACTGGGGCGGCTTAAGCTTTCAAAGGTTTTGATATGGCAACACTGGTCACAATTTTACACCAGCATAAACATCATTTAAACACAATTTTCTTTGACGGCCTAAAACTTCTCCACACAGTATTGTAGCTAGTTGATTGATATGACTGGATACAGAACAAAAGTATTTCCAAAAGTGGTCTGTTGTTATGGCTACAATGTTCATTTCACAGTTCTATGCAGTTACTTTTCCACTCAGAAAAAATGCTACTTTTAAACACAACCTTAGTCAGAAGTTTACCGTAGTCTGTTTAGTTTATTGCAACTCACAATGCCTCCTCAATTCCACAATACTCACAGTAATGATAGACACACTTAACCCAATAATAGGATCAACAACATTGCACATGAAATTAACAATCTGTAATAAGTGGCATTAATCCAATTAACACACCATATCAAATAGCTTCTTTTATATAATCTGTTTAACGATCATATTTTGAAACATGGTAGTCATCTAGTTTCATCAACTCGCAGCATTTAGCCTACTGACAATGTTAGCTAGATAAATTTAAATAATTCAGCATATTAAAATCTTGTTAAAAAATAAGCATAATAAGTGTCACGTTCCGGGGTTGTCGGGCAGGTAAGCAGGCGCGGATGCCAGGGAAGAGGGCAGGAAACAGGGTTTATTAAGGGCAGATGCGGGACAAGACAGCACTTCCACGGAACGTTAATGACCGACCTGGGGGAGACTGACTTAGACACGGACTAAATACTAAAGACAAGCAGGAACTGATAGACAACAGGTGATCACAATCAGGAATTGACACGAGGTAATGAGGGGGGCGTGGCACACACGAGGCTCGGACAGGTGGATCATGACAATAAGAGAATAAGCAGTCATTAAAACATAACTTTGTCAGATTAAAAATGGATAATAGTTGTCATTTCTCACGTTAACAACACCATACTGAGTAACTATAATGGAATTAATTAGGATGACGTAAATTCTCACTTGACTGTCGTCATCCAATTCAGGGTATACAAGAGCTTCATGTCCCATCATGGAGTGACTGGGATAGGCTCCATCTCCCATGTGACCCTGACCAGAACAAGCGCTTAGAAGATGGATGGATTGTCATTATCGCCTGTTTGTTGAGTGGGAAATGGGACATCTGCCAGCTGACCAAGTGTAGCGCACAAGCACGTGGAACATATGCACCCGATGGTCAAAGGATCAGTCAAATTTGATATGATTTACACCACTGGACAGTGTTAAACAGCACTACGCTGTATTAGGTATATGTCGCTTAGATTGGCTCAGATCCTCTTTTGCCTTCAGAACTGCATCAAGGGTCGGCCAGCTGTGCATTCAGAGGAGTGTCTGCACATCATGGCTGTATCGAGCTGTTATTTTTGCATCGTGACCATCTCGTTAGCTTTAACAGGCCTGACCAATCTCCTCTGGCTTCTCATTAACAAGGTGTTTTATATCCACAGGACTGCCATTAACTAGAAGGTTCCTTTTTTATGTTTATTGCACCGTTCTCTGCAAACCTCAGGTACTGCAGCATGTGAAAATCCCAGGGACATGGCTGGAACTACCACATCTCACATCTGGCACCAGCAGTCACATCACATTCAGAATAGCCAAACTGTAACCGAACCCCTTGACCCTGTCTGTGCGCTCTATGTATTCACTTTTGCTGTTTGCAGAAGCAGGCTGTTTGTAATGACAAACAGCTGTACAGGTCTAATAAACTGGCCAGTGTTGTAGGAACCACAGTCCTAAAATACACACTGTGAGAAAACACAGAGGGAAATAAACATCACAGACACAGCATTGGGGCAGGAATCAATCCTGGACACCATACTGTTCCTTTAACATAATGTAATAAATGCTATATTATTTCTGGAGGAAAATAATTTAATGGGACTTAATTCAATGGGAGTTAAACGAAGATGTAAATAAGCTGTTCCATAATTATTTATCGTTGTACTGTTTACATTTTATCGCACGTGAGAAGCAGCGTGAGCAGAGAAACGCGCGCCCGCTGTCCTCCGCGAGCCGGCCGTTAGCGGGGCGCGTGCCGCAGCGCCGCGAGGACAGGTGGCCGCGAGCCCAGCAGGCCTCGGAAGCTGGACGGCCGGCGAATCCCCGACGGGCGGCCCTGGCGATCGCCGTCAGCGCGGCGCTGCCTCCGTTTTCCCCTGGTCAGCACTAATGCTAAACAGTGTGAAGAGATGTCTGCCAAGACTCCAATCGAATATGCAGATGGGGCTGGCTGCGCTTTCCGGACCTACCGGTAATTAAGGGGGAAGAGGCGGAGTGAAACGGGAGAATGCTTTGTGGCTAAGTAGCATAAGACAGGTATTCATTGTGAATATTTATGCTTAAAATATATAGAAGGCTACAAATGCAGATGGATGGTTAAATGAAGACAATGAAGAAATGAGACAAGATTTTGATTAACACAGACTCTGTTATGTATTTGATATTGTAGCGACTTCACATAGCAGTTTTAGGTTCGGGTTATTGAGCTTAATTCACCATACTATCAAGTCTATGTTGTTCACGAATGCTTGATACCTAATCTGTAATTGGCTATCTATACCTTAACCCGGGTTTTGATTGACCTATTGGAACTGGTGCTCATCGTCACGTGATGGGATTGTTCTGGTATGATAATTACGTTCTTTGCTTTATGCGCTTTTGGTTGTACGTTAATAATAGTCCGTCACTGATAGAGAGAAATTATCTGAGTTTTATTTCTAATTTCCACAATATAACCACCCCCCCCGTTGTAAACACAATACACGAAGTATGCGTATAAAATGTCGTTGCCTAAGAAGTCCTACTTTTATATTTTATTTTTCTGTAAAAATCTTGTTTTTAGCAAGTGGTAAGACTGGCATTAAGCATCGTTGTTTACTTGTCTATTAAAATGAATGGCGTTCCATTAAATAAGCTTTTAATACTACAATTATAGGTACTTTACTTGAAAAGGCATAAATAACGTAGGTACTACTCAATAACAAATCATTATCTAATACAGTTCCTGCATAAAATACACAAAGTGTTATGCTTCATTAAAGATGAATGAATATGGGATCAGTATATAACAAACACTTAGCTTTTGGTTAATTAATGCATTGCAAGAGTGTACTACTACACTATTTCTGCGCCTTCAAGTAAAGTCTTACTCAATTATCTATATTTTTTTACACATTATTCTATGCCAGGAGGGTGGCATGGTGGCACAGTGGTTAGCGCTGTTGCTTCACACCTCTGGGACCAGGGTTCCATCTATGTGGAGTTTGTATGTTCTCCCAGTTTTGTCGTGGTGTTTCCTCCAGTTTCCCCTCTGCCATCCAAAGACATGCTGAGGTTAACTGGAGTTACCAAACTGCCCATATTTATACATGTGTGACTGACTGATGTATGAGTGTGTCCTGGGCTGTTACCTGCCTTGTACCGATAGGCTCCAGACCCCCTGCGACCCTGAGTAGGAGACGTGGTTACTTAGCGTGGATGAATGGGTTCTACATAAGGACATAAGAAATTCACGAATAAGTGGAGGTCATTCAGCTCATCAAGCTCATTAGGGGAGAACTTAACTAATAGCTCAGGGTTCTTAAAATCTTATCTAGCTCTGATTTGAAGGAACCCAGGGTTTTAGCTTGCACTACACTAGCAGGAAGATTATTCCATACTCTAACTACATGCTGTGTGTGCTATTTACTAATCAAAATCTTGGGACATTATAAAATTTTGCTGTCCCCTGTCCTTTTACCTTAATGTACCGTAACCAAGATCTGACCAGTAGGGGTATGGATACCCCGATAGCACTTTACAGGGGTGCTTAAATATGTAAATATATACATAAAATTAAATGTATGTATGTGTGGGGGTGGGGGGAGAGATGACATTTAGTCTGTGGCCTCAGAATTTCTAGCTCTGACCCTGACCAGGACTACAGACGAAATGCAGAGTATTCTCGGTGTTTGAGAGCACGCTCTGTCGTCCCGTGCATTCACTTATGCTAATCCTCCTGCTTACTGTAGACCCAAAAAACAGACAATGCTTGGTCACTGCCACAAAGTGCGCTTTTGCTTTATAAACAAGTCATTAAAATCTTTGCGTTTCGCTCAGCTAGGCACTTCTGCCAGCCGGCCAGAAGCTTCAATTTATAATCCCTGGCCACGTCGTGAGAGATTGATTTTCCTGGGCATTGTGGTAGCAGGGAAATCGCTCCCTGTGTATGTTTTATTCATTGGGTCTGTAGCTGGGTGCCACATTGAAACACGCTTACCCAAAGTCTATAAGGTTGCAACCCCACAATAACAACCCACTGGCAAAATGGTAAATAATTTCACATCGTTGTCAATACTCATGTATAGTGGGTGACTTTTTCTTCTTTAAAACCTCCATAAATGTCAGAGTCGATGAGGCTTCTCATGAAAATAGTCAGACTACCTTTACTAATCTATACATTTGTGTGATAAACTGAACACTATAAGCAAAAAATAAAACAAAGTTTAACAGCCTCACATGAGTTTTAAACCTCACATAGGTTTACACTTAAGTTATGTCAAGATATGTCTTATGCATTACCTATATACCCAGTCATGTTTAAGTCATTGTTGTTGGAAGGTTAAATAGTTGTGTATGTTTTTTCTGGAAAAGCCAACAAGCAAATAA
>JAODUD010000043.1:10332326-10350387 GCA_026784285.1 Stomatorhinus walkeri | reverse complement strand
TGTGAGGAAGGTGTTTAGGAGTATAAACTGCCCTCTGGTAGGTGACCAGCAGTGGTACACACTGCAGCTTTGTGGGATAGTAACATAATAAATGCGATAAATTACACAATTAACCAAACATCGTCACTAATTAATCAGCGCCACAAGATTAGGGTAAAATACCCCCGCAGCACACATCGAGTACAAATCTGGGGTGCTGTTAAATGTGAAAAAAAAATCCTACTTTTATTGCATAACCTTAGACGAAATACAACAGTGAAAATGGGGAAGCATATATCATGCAAAAGCTTTAATCAGAACACAAGGTTAATCGCGACCGGGGTTTGTGGCAGAGTTGTTATCTTAGATTGCTAGGAAAACGATAAAGATAATCGAAGGTAGCTGTGTGCACGACTGCCAGGACGTGCCATGGGTGCAGGTGGGGGCTGCTGGTCTTCACTCAGCTACAGAGACATGTCAGGATGGAAGAGGGTCCTGCCCGTTCTGTTAAAATTAAAGTACATGGTGGCCCATGGGACAGGTCTAAGACATCTGATTGGTTGGTCCGGCCTCCTCTAGTTGCTTGGACCCTCCTCCTCTACAATCTGACTGGTTATCTCACTGAACCAATCATTTTTCCTTCTGCCCTCAGAACATTTTTGTGTAAGTAGAACTCCGATGAGCTGAGTTTTTAGCCTCATCTCAGAAAAGAAAACATGCACTAGTGAGATTTGGATATTTGCGGTTCATTTTTAACATGGGAAAAGGTGGAGATGAAAGCGGGATCTGATGAAAGTTTGTGTGTGAGCTATTGATAAAACTGTTCATGCAATTTGCTCTTTCGAAGAGACAAACTAAACCTTGCATGTTTAGTTTTCGCACGTACCTTTTTTGCCTTGGTTGACAGGTATCGTGATTCTTGTCATATCTTTTTTCCTGATTGTCTCCTGACTCTAAGACGGACTGTTTTAAATATTGGTCTTTAATTATGAGTAACACGTGAAATGAACGTGAATATGAAAGTTCAAAGAAGGAGACCTAATGAACGCCAGCGTGTCCAATCACAGCGGTCCAGGTTTTATATAAAAGGTAAATCCAAGCCACTTCTTTGCTGTTACAGCTATTCTTTCTCCCACCTCCTCCCCTCCACCACCTTGGGTTCCCTGTCCTGGTCCGGGATTGGCTCCTTCGCCTCCTGGTCGCCCAACCAGATCTGTCAGCTTCAAAGTCGATGGAACCAACGACCAGGAGACGGGCTTCACCAAATCACTCTTCACATACTCATTTAAATTTGTTCAACAAATATACACTTGTCAACTATCTATTGAGGTCTCCTTGGTTGAACTTTAGCTTGAGTATGAGCAGTAGACTGCTCAGACCGTCTTGTTCCCACAAGAGCATTGTGGGTTTGCTTTGAGACGACGCTGTCTCCCTCTGCTGTTGGAGTACCGGCAGTATGCATTGCTGTAAATCTCAATGATTGGCAAAATTAAAACTACTCTCTCACGCCTTTTTACCCTTTAAAACGGCCTCAGTGATCACAGCAGAGAGCATTATCTTTGCCAAAAATAAGCAGACTTATTTCTTTTGCGCAATCATTGAATTTGAGAGCCGTGCGGTAAATTTGGTAATTAAATGAAACATGTAATCAGTTAAAGTTGTGTGGCTTCCAGAGAAGTTTATTTTAAACCATGAATAACTCAGAAACACAATAAGCTAGGGTTTCTTTTTTATGACTCTATGAAGATATGAGCTATTTATACTGGGGGGGTGGAGTAATCCATTTCATCTTCATTGCTCAGAAGATTGCATGTAGAATGCCTGACCACATGCACGTAACTGCATGACTGAATTACATTTAAACATCTGTCATGTCTCACCATGGCAATACAGTTTGTTGGGGCAGACTGGTGGGGGGGGCATTTACCTCACTTGATATCCAAGTTAAAGACCAGTGAACAAGGAGCATTTCTTGATGCATGTCTTGTGCCAATATCACTCCCTTACAAAGACATATCTTTATATAAATGTATACAGCGTGTCACTGGTGTGTAAACTATTTCATCATACTATGCTTAGTAAACACCACAATTCTTCCACATCCACCTTCACAGCAAACTACTGTATCTACGTTTAATTAATCTACATTTTGGGGTCATAGCCAGTCCCTGGAGGAATTGGGGGCTAAGGGTCTTGCTCAATGGTCCAACAGTAATGACTCTGCTGAGCGTGGGATTTGAAACAGCATCCTTTTGATCAGAGCCACAGCACCCTGACCCGCTGAGCCACAAACACAACACAGAAATAATTGAAAGATTCACACAGTTGTGTATATTTGTCTTTGCTTTATAATAAAACAGTTATTACTGAAGGGGTACTGATTTTATCAGTGAAAATAGTAGACATTATTTTATCCAGTGGAAACTGTAGATATTATTTTATCCATGAATATAGTATTTAACTGTATGTACTTGTTTCATCTTTGTACAACAAGATCAGACAGCAGAGAAGGCAGGCAGGAGTGGGAACTCTCCCTACCTGAATGGTTTCAGTGTTTTGTTTTGCACGCCGGCTTCTCTGGATGCCTTGCAGATTCCCGACGTGTTATTGGGAAGGAGGGCCAGACGTACGCTGAGGAGATGATTAAGGTGGCTGGCCAGCGCCGTCGTTAGGAGGATGCAGGTGCGAGGGTGGTTGCAGCCTGGTAATTGGTTCAGAGTCGCTTCTTCCCCAGAGGCTCTTCGGGGCCAGCTGGTCGCTGGGGAGAGTAACCTTATTGGAGTATTTATGTGGGAAATGCTACTGTCAGGTTTGTCCAGATTAAATATTAATTGTATGTCTAAGTACACCCTGATGTTCCTACAGTGGGCAATTACATTTGAGAATTCTGTCCAATATGCTTAACAAATGTGATGAGATTTAGAATTTATTTAGCTGAATGACCTACCTGTTATTTCACTAATTATTTTACTAAATAACCCGCCTGACAGTTTTCTCCCTCCCAAAATACATGTTATACGGATTATATATCACAGTGCCATACACATGACTTTCTGCATGCGTTTTTATATGTGTGCTGACATTTCCCAGAAATGTTACATTATTCATTAATTATTCCATTAAGCCACTGTTTGGTCCTCAACCCTGCCAAGTGCTGTCAAAGAAAACTACTGTGTTGCTGATGTTGGCAAGTTAGAAATCTCAGTCAGGCTTCCAGGTAGGAGAACATTGTAGCAGAAGAAAGTGACTCTGTCATTCATTCATCTTGTTCCCTCTGACCTTCACTAGGAGAGGTGGACTAAAGTCAATGAATGTTACTGCTTACAGGCCTAATTTCAATCCATGTCTTCTAGTCAAACCCCAAATATTATGACCTGAAAAATCCCTTCCAAGATACTTAGCTTGACCATTATTGATGTTTGTTTTCCATATATGAGACGACCTGGAACACCCCCCCCCCCCCAGGGATGCACCAGTAATTATTGGGGTCCTTACCTCTCTGTACTTGCCAGCTGGTATTCGAGCTCAGCCTTGTGTTTTCATAATGATGGATTTAGTCCTCCGTAGACTCGCAAGGTCTGACACCGTGCCTTCAAATCGGGAAAGTGTGTCAGCGGTATCCTGCTCCAAAATTGTGTAATTACTATAATTACCTGACAAGGCACAATGAAAACTTAAAAGTTATATGGCACGTAACAGGCAACGAACTGCACTCTTCAAGCTTTACAGGTTGACAGGCTTGAATGATGTTCGTATATGTTCATATATATCTATTTACATATCACATGTTTTGGGTACACTGCATTCAATGAGCAACCTCCAGTAAAGGCTGTTGCCTTTTGGCTCATTAAAGTGCATTTGGGGGATTCCTATTTGATCTTATTAACCATAAAGGATGCATCAAGTTTCCAATCAGCACACTTTCTTGAACAGGGCGTATGCAGGAGGTGACGTATCAGATGGGGTTCGATTCAGAGGGCGAGCTGATCTTCCTCCGTGCTTCTTGTTGACTTTTCACCTTTAAAATACCATTTATCACTGTATGGTGTTACTCGGGCATTTTAAAAGCATGTGCATGTCGGTGAGGTACATGTGACCAAGGAACAGCAGCTTAATTGATGAAATACTTTTTAGACAGACATACAGACAGACAGATAGATAAATTAAGGATATTTGGCAGTTCACAATTCAATAACAGCTTTTCTGTGATACTTATTGAGGTGGAATTCTGTCTCTTTTGTTCAAAATACAAATGACATTCAATCCATTTTCTTATTTAGGTTTTTGTAACAATTCAGGGCCTTAAATTATTGGTTCAGAAGCATCATTTCCGTGGTTCTGAATCCAGATAAAAGCTCAAGACAGAGTAGGGGTATGGCTATGAACTGAATGGCACACAAAAGTATTTAAAATGCAAATGTTTGAAATGCACGTCAGTTTTAAGAAATACCAAAGACCATTAGCAAATTATGGAGGGTTAGTAAGCTACCCTGTCTGCAAGATTTGACGATTACATATGGTGTTTCATCATATCGCTTATTCAGTACAGGGTCTCTGTGAACCTATCCCAGCATGCATAGGGACAAGTTAAATGACACCCAGGAAGGAATGCCTTTCTATATTCACGGTGAGGCACTATAAACCATTTAGAAACACCAGTTAATGTAACCTTGTGTTGTTGGACTGCTCCGATGAAACCTGCACAAATAAGGGGGAAAGCATTGAAATTCCACACACCATCAGATTTATCATCAGATACCATCCAAGACACAGAGAGAATCTGCATGAATATTAGCCTGTAGTGTAGTTACACGCTGTAGGTACACCTGAAAGGTTTCATGAATAAAAAAATGTCTTACACCCGGAGGATCCCGTGCTTTTTGCAATATTAAATGCCCCCCCCCCCCATCCCACTCAAAAAATGGCAGCAAGTAAACACCGATTGCTGGCTAACCTTTTCATATATGCATTGAAATTGAGGAAGCATTGTTTGAAAATGCCAATAGGTAAAACCATTTTGTCATAAAAACCATGCGATATACTAAAAATAGCTATTAACAGCTGGGGGGGGGGGGAGTAAATCCCAAATATAAATAGGTTTTTAAATTGTTTAAATGAATTGACTAGATGTGACAAACGAGGCGGATTGTGTTCACGCTTCCTAAATGCGGGTCTAGCGTTGAAATGTTCAGGTACTGCAGTGCAAGTCTACTCTAAAAAATACCTGCTTATCGTTTCTCAGTCCTCCACTCTTTGCATAGCATAAGTCGATTTGAGATTTTAAAAAGTAGGTTTTTAAATAAATACGACGGTGTATTTCAGCGAGCCTTTAAATTGTCAAGAATTGGACAGAATAGAGTAAATGGGAACAGCATTGACTTACGGCACGATTCTTTTGTTTTCTGGTATTATTGTTTTGTCGTAGTGTCTCACTGGCTTAATTTGAAGTCAGATTGAATTTCAAATGCCAGATTTGCTTGTTAACCAGGAGAACAGAGCAGCTGCCGCACACACAGCGAGCCGCCTGAATGCTGCCGTGATTCACTGAGTCTGCATCTGCAGGATGTTTCCTCTCAGGCAGCTTCCATGGGAGCCAAACCCACCCAGACCATTCCTTCAATCAGATCCATCCAGCTAATGTCCCTGCCAATCAAAAGGCGAGGGGGGGCGGGAACCTGCGGCCTATACAGTGATGAATGGTTGTGATTGTAGGTTTTTTTTTGGGTGGGGGGCAGCACTGCAATCGTCAGTGACAGCTCTTGATGAGCTGTCGCCGTACAACTTGCGAGATTCATCACCAAAATGAGAGCAGAGGCCCGTTTTAACCGCCGTGCATCAAAATTATTGATTATCAAGGGATAGACTATGATGAAGAGGTCAAAGACAAACAATGCATGTATAATCCAAAATGTGCAAGAACTGCAAGCATCATACCATTGACTTAATAAGAAGGAAATAATCTAATCTAAAAGATTTGTAATGATTTTTTTAAAGACAAATTTTATCTTTATGTGCAAGAAAAATGTCTGAAGGTGTAACTTCATCTCCCACGGCTTAAAAAAGTCCACTCAGTTTGTACACACACCCGTGCATTTATTGTCGCGTTGGATGTGTCAAGCCAATTAAATTGGAAATAGAAAAAAAAAAACGTCCAATCAGTGTAAGTCATTAGTCAGGGAGTGTCTCACAATTTCTTGAGCGCTTTCAAGGCCGAATTCAAATAGCCTACCCTGCTACTTTTGCATGGACAACAGGGCACTTCTGAAATCCCTTAAGAGCTACAATGAGGACCCTCAACAGCGCCCCCATCTGTCATCTATGGACTTAACAGCCTGCAGCTGCGTGACCTATTTTCTCTCCACCCCAGTCTGAAAAGCCCAGGTTTTAAAGTAAAACAAAAAAAAGAATAAATGGTATGGAATTACACAACAGGTGTTTATTCTATAAAACAATCCCACACATTATGATTAGACAAGAAGTATTCTTTTACTAATAATGTGTATTTATAACATATGTTTAGCCGCAAGAACACAACTGCTGAGTCCCAAGAGTTTATGTGCACACCGAATGACTAATTTGCTAAAAACTGCTCTCCTCAGAAAATCGGGGAGGGGGGGAATCCACATCTGCTTTTCAGCACCACACAGTCACCAGCATCTCCCCTCGTTTAACTCATCCGCCATTAGCGTTTTGAAGTGAAGTTGGTATCGACTTCTGATTCGAAGTCCCTTGCTCATGCAGGCAGGTCTATGCGAAGCTGCCTTTTATCTCTCTCTCTTTCTCTCTCTTTTCAGGCAGCTGATGGGCAGCGTGAGCAAATTGCTCCCCAGATGTCAGTTCAAAAGGTCTCCGAAGATAACAGTGACATCTTTATATAGCACTCCCCGCTAGCGCCCACGTCCGTCTCCCCCCGACCAACAAGCGCACTGTACGAACTCCCCTGTTTTTCATGCATAAAAACCCTCCCCTCACCTCTAAGTCCAACACCAGCTGTCTCTGGAAGTTCTGTACACTGTGTACAGTGTTGGGCATTTCAGGTCCAGAAGCTACAGATTCAGATGAAGATTTCTGAGTGTTGAGTCACAATCACAGAGTACTCGACTGGTAGAAACAAAACCTGGATTTGTAGTTCTAGATCTGAAATGCTCAAAACTCACTGTGTATGTGTAGTAGCTGCCTAGTATACAAATATAAAATGTGGTGAATCATTTGCATCTAACCCACAGAAGAGTCATTGTTTTTCAGGAGTTGGTGTCAGCGCATATTGTAAGAGGAGGATTTCCCTCAAATCTAGCACAGTATAATCCATGTGGTTAAGAATAGTGAAATGAAAAATACATATAAGTACTGTATCATATATTTATAATTTATAGCCAGTGGACAAAAGGGGTCTCAAGGGGCCCATGCCTTCAGAGTATCTTTAATCCTGCTTGAAATGATGTCATCCAAGTCTCCATCTGTTCATAGTGGGACACAGGACCATTATTCATGAAGAAAAGCCTCTGGTTCTTTGAGCGATGAAGGTGATGGAAATGAACGTCTACTTCACAGCTTCCCGTAAAGGTTCAGTAATCTTTACTAGAAGCCATGAAGGGTTTGAAACCGAATTCAACCTTGTGTTCGTGAAACCACTTTTGAAGCCATTCAGCTGATCGAAAGGAGACGCCATCATCTGGGATCTGGGAGCATCAAGGGGGAACCACGTTTCCACCATAGGGTGCACCTGGTCCTATAAAATAACGTCACTTTCTGTAACCGTTGCAGAATCAAGCAGAGCAATCGCTGTACCTGACGGCCCGACTGAGATGGCTGCCCATGCGTTGCTGGCTGCAGGCATCCTTAGGCTTCCTTTAAAACAGAATCCAGCACAGATACAGAAACAGGATGGAAGGTGACTCATCAGGTTGTAGGACTTGTTTTGCATTACTCATGGGTCCTCATTTTGTGCACCTTGCATTATGTTTTGTGTCTTTGTGCTTTGACCTTAGATACAAGCAGTGGCCAAACAGCAGTCCTGCCATAAATTCCAGCTCTCCATCACTTTTGTGGTATTGAATAATTATCCCATTAAGTGTACTTTAATCCCTATTGGTCACTTTTCATTCCTGAACACTGTACTGCTTTGCTATTACAGATAAAATGTTCTTGGCACAGGCAGGCATGAATTTTGAGATTGTTCCCCATGACACATGAAATAATTTAGCACTTTTTGTGACTGATAGACTGAAAATTCAGGCAAGACTCTCTGCCTTATTCAAACACCATTAGCTGCCTCATGTTGCTGTGAAAACTCACATATGAACAGTGTTGGGGAAGTTACTCTCAAAAGTAATCCATTAAAGACAGAGGTGGGAAATTCAGGTGCAGAAAGTACCAGATCAAGGTTTTGTTTCAACCAACCGGTCGAGTATAACAAGTAACAGTCATAGAGTACTCAACTAGCTGGTTAAAACAAAACCTTGGTCTAGATGTGTACTTTCTGGACATGAACTTTCCACCTCTCTGTAATCCCACCTTACCTTTGTAACTTCCGCCCAACACTTCATGTGAAAGTGCTGACTGCCCAACCTCTTTTATAGTCAAACTGCTAATTGCGATCCAGCCTCATTTGACTTACCTTTGTAGCTACATCTGTAATCAGATTTCGTAACTTCAAAGTCCAAGTCTTTTTCACATGGTGTCATTTTGCCCTCCCCCAGAATTTCAGCACATCATACATTGATATTACTAATGGATTCAAAAGGACTGTGCAGCAGTAAATTGTAGCCATTAAATTATTGGTTAAAACAAACGCAGAACAGGTCAGAATGTCTATTTTTCTTAAGCAAAACTGCATTAGCAAAACGCAGGTCAGTCCTTTGATTTTGTGAATATTGACAGCGGGCAATGGTGGTAGTTTCTATGAATAGGCCTATATGATAAATAAAGCGGATCCGTCGATATGCACTATTCCTTTTATTTGCCTACTGATCCTTTAATACCTCGAAATCCGAAAGCCCCTTTGCTAACAAACAAGAATTTCTGGGGCTGGTTTCCGTCGGTGCACGGACGCGTCATTTCGCGCTGCAGCCCGGTGCGGCGTTAAAGGTTTAGTCCTTGGCAGGGTTGACCTGCTCTTCTGACATTGATAAACATTTTCCCCCAGATTTATTAAAAAGGGAAACCAGCAAAAGTGGGAAAACTGGCTCCCGAAAGGCACCCCGATAACCCCCCCATTTGTAAATGCCGGTTAAGCTCCCCGTGGGATTACACACAGCAGCTGGACATGTCGGAGTTTTCAGGAGTAACCACTCCGCCCAGATTCTACTGCGAAGTCCCCACTCGCTAAATTTTCATGAAAAGAAGGGAAAAGAGAAAAGGAAAAAAGTCTGTTGCTTATCAAAGCGAAATAAAGCCGGCAGCTGACTGGTGTTACAACAGTAGACGAGTAGCGCTTTTCATGCGTACGAGTGAAAACGAACTAATAGGCATGCGCTTACCTGTTAGGCAAAGACACCTATATATGCCCATCTATATATTTATTATTTTGATTATTTATTTTGGGTACTGGGGATCTGGGGCGGTCTTGTTATGTAAGTGACATAAATCATTAGGTCGCTGCGGGCGGGCCAGCCGCCGTTTACATTCAGGATGCATCCATAGGCGAGCCGCGCTGCGGTACCTTGCCTTGGGATGCCTTTCATGTGAACCATCATTTTCGACTTTGATAAGACGTTTCGTGTTACGCTAATTAATTTTTAAATCTGCAAGCAACCGCCACGCTGCTGCTGCATAGTGAGACTTGAGACGAAAGGGCCCGAGTCTCATTTAAAAATAAGCCTCATAACTCGCGTCACGTCTTTTGCAGATAAAAACAGCAGGGGTGAGCGGCATTGCGCTGTAGTTTGTTTGTCCCGTATTTTTTAATTCCCATCCATCATTCCGAATTCATCTGTATTCCTCACCAGAAAGTGTCTTTAGGATAGTGCAACTTTAACCAAAATCTTAAAGTATGGTCATACGAAATAAGAATTATTAAACACTTAATTTTATTCTATATGCCTAGTCTAATTAATTTACCGAGAACACCACCAAAAAGGGGATAGAGCAATCCTTTCATGAACTATCAAAATGTATCTGTTCTCATACCAGTATAAAATGCATACAGTTAATTTGCTTTCAATACTTCATATACTCTATATTAAAAAAAAAAAAAGTTTATTAAAAGTAATGATGAAACCGAAAGCGATATACAGCGTTGGCGGTCTTGCGGTACCTGCAGATTAACACTGCCACCTGCAGGCCAGTGTTTGTCATGACATATGACAGACCCACCGCAGCAGGCTGCAGTGAACGAAATCCATTTCACTGGAAAATGTGGCTGAGCACTCAACGCATTACTTATGATACGAGGCTTCAGTTTCAACAGTCCTTCTAGTCCATAATATACGAATATGATTATTATGTAAGTCGAAGCGGCTAGTCTGTCTTTTCTTATGTAGATTTTTCATTTTGCAACTGCATCATTTGCAACACTTTTTACAACTGGGTGTATTCAAAAATCTATTTAACAGCTTATTGGACTGGCAGAATATTAGCAGAATGAGGCAGAAATAGTGTATTTATTTTTCTTTGCAAAGATTTATTTCTTAGATGATTTTATCAAAGATTACCTCTATTGCTTATATAAAATTGCATTTTTGCCTTGTTTGTGTGTTAGGAGTCTTAACCCAGATACAGTAACTGTGGTCCTTACCTTGAGTTAACTTGAATTCAATTCAAGTTCAGGCAGAAGATGTCTGTCATCTGTCTTGGGGTGGGGCGGGGGGTGCTGATTGCTGATTGGTTAGCCTAGTCAGGTGTGCAGCTGCATCCGGCACTTAGCACATACTACAGAAATAAAAGAGATAGTTTTATTTTAAAAAATCAAAACAACTGGATGCAATTAGAACATTTTGTATGATACAGCACCTGTTGTCAGAAGGAAATAATCAGACTTGTGAAAAATTAATTTGTTCTAAAAATTGGTGACAGGAATGCTATTTTATGATATTAACTGTCTTGTGCATGTACCTTAACTAAATATTTTAATACTTCCATTTTTGCTATTGTAGATGACTGTATATAGTTCATACCTGACCAGTTCCTTCTGAATAAAGATTACCTTACAACTGACACCATAAAAAGCTAAAAGAAAAAGTCATGTACATTGATTTTTTTTCCGTTAACATCTAAAAATATTGATTCTTGACTATGCCATAATTCATAATGCATGATGGTGCAATTGGGAAAAATATCTTAACATGTTTGCTGTCAAGGGCTGATATTTGTTCACCTGCTTGCCTGGAATGAAGGCCTCCAGTTGACTAGTGTTGGTAATTAAGACACTTTCATTTTAATGTATACTTACAGCTGGATCTTTTAACAGCAGAGGCTCAGTGGTCATTTCTGTTGCCAGATATCCTCAGGGTTGTGGTTATCATTCCTGCTCTGTGATTCCTGCAGTCCAAAAGGATGGGTTAGTGAACTGATGCGTTCGAATTGCTCATTTACATTGTACATTTGTTTATTTAGCAAATGCTTTTATTCAAAGTGACGCATGGTTGAGAAGGCAGGGTCAGACGGTCCCTGGAGCGATAAGGATTAAGGGGAACCTTCATGAGCCCAAGGATGAAATCACTCTACCAATGGTGGGACTTGAACCAGCAACCTTCTACCCACAGCAGCCTGACTTACTGAGCCCTGTAACAGACTAGAACCATCTCCAGAGTGTCCCCTGCCTAGTGCTCCCTGGGATGGGCTCCAGGCTCACTGGGCCCCCACAGATTGATGGATGGATGTTGGTTTCATTTTATAACCTGATGTTGTAATGTTTTGCACATTTGGACGTTTGCCAAGACATGCCTGGACTAATGTTTTTTTTAGGCGGACTAATCAGTCACACAGTTCGCTGTTAACAGAGAGAAACAGTGTTATACTGACTAAGATTAGAGCATCTTTTCTGGAGTTTTACCTTGACAGTGCTGAGCTTTCACACGTTTAATGTGTTGCTTATAATTAAACCAAACTGCTCTTTAAACATTGCAGTTAGTTACTGGAAAAGCCCCACCGATGTTTCCATTAAGTTCGGAGGAACAGTGTAGGTCCCGCCTGCCTGCTACGAATTATGGTTTGGCTGGGTAACTGTTCTGGACTGACACCGGCAAAAGTCAGCCCACGGGGCTGTATTTACCAGCACATGCAAAAAACGTTTATGCTTTTATGTTCGAATCTATGAACATAAACGAGTTTTGACCCTAAATCTGCCTTTTGAAATAGTAATAAAATTAAACATGAAAATACATTAGTCCTATTGAGTTCTGCATGTTTTTGTAGAAGTAAAATCTAACACATCTTTCAGTGTAGCTTTCATGGGAAGTAAAATGGACCATTAAAAAGTGGCCCCCGCCGACAAGGTGAAATGCAGATTTGGCCCTTGACAGAAAATAGTCGCCCAAGGCTGACCTAGGACTTACACAGGCCATATAAACCCAAGACTCATCGCAAAAGTCAGTATTTATAAAGTGGCACAAAAATTAAAACAACTGAAAACTCCTCTGACAAATGGGTTTCATGTCTGAGATAACTGCATATTTTATGCATTATATACAAATGGCGTCTCCTTTCCATTCATAATAAATTTGCTTCCCTCTATACCTGTATTGTGGATGAACTTGAGCTGTTTGTGTTAGGAAACCATTTGGTTATAAGGGGGGAAAATCTATCCATCTGCCTCCTGTGGACAGGCTTACCGGGACCTGGGGTCTATCCCAGGCAGCATTGGGCGCAACAATGTGGTCCAGCCCGGAGGGGATGCCCATCTATCACAGGGCATATAGACACACACACTCAGAACAACTTAGAGGTGCCAGTCAGCCTAAATTCACATATGTGGATGGCAGAAGGAAACTGGAGGACCTGGAATCCTGTATAACACAGGAGATGCTAAGGTGTGGCAATCCACAGTGCAGCGTGTAGAAAATGAAGAAACTTTAGTGAATAGAAACAGGGGCGAGAAACAAAAGGGACCCCAAGGCGTGAAACACAGGAGATGGGCTACAGATAGCTAATAGGGGCTATACCTACATGCAGGGGCATGCAGAAGAAACATCTACAACACTAACAGCAGCCACGACATCTGCGGGCAAGCGAGAGACTGAGGTGCAATCAAGAGACGGAAGGCGATGCAATAACCGGGCTGAGAAAAAGGGTGCGCACAGGCACGACATTTACAAAGATGACAAGGTCTGAAAAAGGGACAGGTGTCAGCTGTAGCCAGTTAGTCAAACACTATGGCTAAGGAGAAACAAGGAACAGGTGAGGGTCATTAACAATCATAAGACAGTAAAGACTCAAATATCAGAAAATATTAATACAGAAGAAACAGGGGTTACCAGGAACTAAAACACGAGAAAGGATCAATGCTGAATAACATTAGTTAAAACTCAAAATGTCCAGCATGACCAGCCTTGGACTCATAACATTAGAAGAGCACAGCCCATTCAGCTATGCAACAGCCCAGGGAACAGGGGAAGACATCAGACACTGTGACAAGTACGAAACATAGAAAAGAACAGGATGGCCAGTGACATCTGCTGGCCAAACAGAGAAACAACAGATTTAATAGGACAAGATGGGGACCGATCCTGACAGGAGGACATGCTAACTCCACACACACAGGCCAGTACGGCACTCAAACCTTCAACCCTGGTAGAGAGAAACCTACAGAGCTACTGAAGGGGAGCAAACAAATACTTGCATAAAAGTAACACATGAAACAAAAACTCTCCTTTAAACGAATCGAGTTTCTGTTCAATTGGCTCAACAATTATTACTGATTATTTTGTGCTTCCTGAAAACCATTGACCTCCACGGGAGTAAAAGAAATGAAAAAAAACAATAATGAATAAGCAAAAAATAGTTTTTGTTTCGTAATGAATTGCCAAGATGCTTTAAATACATAAAATACACCACCCTACAAAGTGCCAGCCAACTATGCAAAAATAGGCCATTCCAATAGGAATTAACTGTTTTTAGTGACAATGTGGGTTGATTCAGGTGTAAATCTAAGGTCTGTGTGTGTGGGGGGGGGGGGGTGTTCTGCAGCAAAGAAAGTGCCTTTCTTGTTATGAAATGTGCAAATATGAGTCATGTCACAATACAAGTTCTTCCTTGAGTTGTGTCAGAAAGAAAAGATGTGAAAAAATATTGCTGAAACGCCCCCCCCACCAACCAAGATCCCAGATCGTTTGGTGATTAATTCCTGTTTGTGACAGCACTTTTAAGGATATTTCACACACCCTGTGCATTTGCATTTAAGAAACTGAATCTCGAATGACAGTTATTTCTGGGCTGCAGAAGATGCTGTACTGGTTACCGTTTCCCAAAGAACTGCTCCTGACACCTTCGCGGTTAACCTTTCTGTGGTGGAAGAATCAGGCCGCCAGAAATGGAAATGTTATGTGGCTCAAATCACATTTTACAAAAGCCAGCAAAGAAGAGGTGCTAAAGGTTTCACTCAGTCCTGTTTAAAACACCCGAGTTTGTCAAGAATCACTGCAGTCATAATTTAGGACTGAAATAAGATTTCTACGGCTCTCTCTTTAAAATGAATCATGTTACTTGAACAACATTCTAAACTGCTGTGATTTTTTTTTTGTTTTTGCCATCGAAGTGGAGCTTTCCTTTATCACGAGTGTGGTTTGACTTTATTGTGGAGGAGGAGAATTCTCAGCAATCCTGGGCAAAGTTGCTGTTTGTTTATTTCTGCAAATGAACACCCATATGCCATTCTCTTTTATCCCCAGTCAGATAAACACGCTTATTTTTACCGAGTCAACTTTTAAAGATTTCAGCCCGATTAGCACACGGCTGTCGGCTTGATCTGCATATCGTCCCGGAGGGGAAAGGCACCGTCTTCTGTGATGCTCAGTGTAAGCTGTATGGCTGCCAAATGGAGACCATCTATGAGGTCGGTCAAAAAATCTGCTTATTCTTTTTCTATACTGACTCCTAATACCTCAGAATCCAGCCCAAGATATTTTTCCTCCATCTGATAGCAAAGTAAGAGAAAAACATGTAATAATTGTATTACGTTTATTCATGGAAGCGATATTATGTGTTTAAAGTAAACCTCCGAAGCTGTATGAGTTAATTTAGTCACCCATGTAAGCTGTCCAGTTTCAAACCTTTGCTATTATGTTTTTCATTATAGGTTTAATTGAAATAAATGCAATGGTTTACACGGTTCATAGCTGTCCAAAGCCCTAGGGCAGTTGTTCGGTGTAGATTTTTCTTTCCACCATTACCATTATTTTTTTTAACTCCTGTTATGACAAGGTCCAGTTTAAACACCACAAAGCACATTGAAATGCTGAACTCACATCCCTGTAGGCAATGAAGATAGGAATTGGCCTAATGTTTTGCTGAGCAGAATATTTAAATAAATGATTGAATAGAGATAGGTATAGGAGCATACACATATTTTTAAAGATAAAGTTCTATCTTAAAAACAGAAAGAAAACACAAAAAAGACCAACGAACGCAAAAATCAGGCGAAACATCAATGCACCCATTTATCTTTCAAAATTAATCCTTTGCAAATGCCATACTGTATTACAGTTGACATGATCTAATTCATTTTAGTATTACTATTAGGCTGGAGGTTTTAAATCAAAAGATTTATAATCCAAGTAGAGGCAGGTCCCTGCTTACCGAGTACTTATGTCCCTCAGCCTGTCTGTGATGTGAATTATTCATTATGCTTACTCGAAAGAGACATTTTAAGGATGTCTGAAAGTGGGCGTTGTGATTGATAGTCCTGGAGGTGTTTATATATTTCCTGCTGCATTTAAATATACATGCTTTATAGTTCATGCTTTATTTTATACTCAGTGCATCATTCATTAGGCATCAGTCCATCCATCCATCTTCCGCAGGTTATCCAGGATACGGTCCCAGAAAGTCGCATGATGCTCTGGTCATGGGGTAGGGGGCAGTCTGGACAAGGTTTATGGTAGGTCTTTTATTTTAAAAGATTATTTGATGGGATGGATTTTGGTTAGAAACAGGTGATCAGCACTCAGACTGGAGTGTGGAGTTCTTGTGATCAATGGGAAGCTCTTATAAAAGCCTGTCCTGAAATGATATGATGCTCTTTGTTTGGGGCTTATGGGATAGCGTCACAGCAGAGGCCATTCGTAAGTGTCTCGCTTTGGACTGAGAATGGTCTTGAAAGTAAGTGTGGTCATTTTGACCTGTCCCACTGCAGTTCTTTTAGAACCAGCCAGGTACAGTGTCAGTCTGCAGACTGGCAGCCATTTCTCAAACCTACTGATGCCTCTGGATAGTACAGACCTAAAGACCTCCATAACAACCCTCCCAAAAAACGTACATTCCCCTTGTCATCCGGATACCATCCTGGCTGAGATCTTTGACCTTGTAAGCATAGAATGAGCTCACTGTCAGTTCACTCACACACACACACACACACACACACACACACACAAACATTCTTGCACAGTTTACGAACATCTCAACTCTCTTAAATGCATTTTATGACTCAAAAATTGATGATAACTGTTAACGAAGTCTGGCACTTTTAGTAACTTATAAAAATTAGATGAATCAAAATTCTTTTCAGCAGTAACTGCCTTTCCCGGGACTAGTTACTCTTCTGTGATATTTATGATCATCACGGTCGCTCAATGGCATCCATAACTGCTTGTCTCATGCATCTGTTCACATGCACTATATATTAGAGAATTTTCCATAAGAAAATGGGGAATCAGTGATTCCTCATCAAGCTAGGTTACCCCCAAACCCCGCCCCCCTCATTAGGACAGGCTGGAATGCATGTTTGATACAGACGTGCCACGGTTTAATCAGTCAAAGCCGATTAAAGTGACGCCCAACATGTGGCCTTATACAGGGTCACTTTTACAGCTGACAAGACGTCTTTCCAGATGTTACAAATGACTGAGCCCAAGTTCAGTCTGTGTCCCGTACGCATATTGAATCTGTTTGCGCATCTCTGACGTTTTTTTTCTTTTTAATCCACTTTAAACCACGTTAATAAAGTGTTGGGCATGTTCAGTCTGAAAATGAATTAGGCTAATTTAATCTTACTGTAACTGTGAAATTGGCCCTGCCATTAGCAAATGAGGTCCCACTGCCTGTTGTTTGCACTAATTTCTCTGAGTGCAATGAACCAGAACAAGCAGGGAGATAGGCTGTGATGGCGATATCTTGGTTTGATGTGCTCGGGATAACCTCTGAGCCAATTACATAGCAGCCGCTCGGATAAAGTGAGTAATGAGCGAGTTCCCGTGGTTCTAATGAAAACACTCAGTAATTACTGTTCCCAGATCCCTCGAACAGGCTGCCATCATCACTGCAACAGGAGAATAAATGAATTACTTGAATAAATAAATGAATTAGTAAAGCCCAGTCAGTCATTCGGAAGTGGGACACGATCAGGCAAAAAGCTACAAGAATTGTGCTGCATGTCAACCAAGGTAAAATAAAATTTAAAAATACACGTGAAAAATAATTGTGCCAGGTTTAGATGGTCTCTGTGAAAGAGCAACTTAGACGGACAGTTTTATTAATAGCCCACAAACGTTCATCAGGTTCCATCTTATCTCCACCCTTTTCCATGTTGAAAATGAACAGCAAATTTCCAAAACTCAATAGTCAGTTTTTTTGTTGTGATTGAGATGAGTCTGCCAGCGACCTAAAGTTAGGCTTCCTCATCATATCCTACTGTATCAGCAACCAAACCTTCGTGAAATTTTCAAAATGCACAAAATCCATAGACATTTTCACAAAAACATACCCCACAGACTGATGGTGAGTTCTGAAATATGCTCTTCAATTGTTTAGACGGAGCAGGAACCTTCCTCTTACGGATTCTTTGACCAAGCCAAGTTCGACACCTGTCTCGCACATGCCAGGACTCCAGAAATAGTTACTTCATCTAACGATTTCTGACAGGGACCTTAGGAAATTTCACAGATGAGAAAAAAAAAAAGCTCAAGGTGTGGGAGATAAGCGGCTGTGACAG